>PVJX010009443.1:0-61005 GCA_004027295.1 Dolichotis patagonum
ATCTGGAACCAGAAGAGACCTAGAATAGCAAAGGCAATTCTAAGCAGCAAAGACAAGGCAGTAGGCATCACAATCCCTGACTTGAAGTTATATGACAAAGCTGCTGTATTAAAATCAACATGGTACTAGAATAAAAACAGATCTGAAGATCAATGGAATCGTTTGCAAGATACAACCACAACCACAAACACACTCAACCACCTTATCTTTGATAAAGGGGCCAAACATGCTCACTGGAAGAATGACAGACTCTTTAACAAATGGTGCTGGAAAAATTGGCTATCCATATGCAGAAGACTAAAACTAGACCCATGCCTATCACCGTGTACTAAACTAAAATCTAAATGCATCAAAGATCTAAATAGTAAAACAGAAAACACTAAATCTGCTGAAAGACAAGGTAGGTAAAAATCTCAAAGATATAGGGGTAGGTAGAGAATTCATGAACAAGAACCAAAGTACACGGGAAGTACTTCCCAGAATCAATAACTGGGACCACATCTTATTAAAGAGTTTCTGCATGTCAAAAGAGATTTCCAGCAGAGTGAATAGAAAACCCACAAACTGGGAAAAAATCTTAATGGACAGTCCCTCAGACAAATGACTTCTGTCTAGAACTTACAAAGAATTAAAACAAATCAGACCCTCAAAGTTCAAAGACCCAATCCAAAAATGGGCATCTGAAATGAATATACAGTTCTCAGATGAAGAAATACAAATGGCAAATAAACACATGAAAAAATGTTCAGTATCATTAGTCATTAGGGAAATACAAATTAAAACCACACTAAGATTCCATCTCACCCCAGAAAGCACGGCCAGGATAAAAAAAAAAACTACCAACAACAAATGCTGGAGAGGCTGTGGGGAAAAAGGAACTCTTCTGTACTGTTGATGGGAGTGTAGACTGGTGCAACCACTGTGGAGGTCAGTCTGGAGATTCCTCAAAAAGCTGGGTCTGGAAGTCCCATTTCACCCAGCTATTCCACTTCTAAGCATATTTCCAGAAGAACTGAAAACATCATACCATAGTGATATATGTGCACCCATGTTTATAGCAGCACAATTTGTAATAGCCAGATCTTGGAAACAACCTAAGTGCCCATCAACTGAAGAATGGATAAAAAAGTTGTGGTATTTTTATACAATGGAGTACTACTCAGCTATAAAGAATGATCACATTGAGATATTTATAAATAAATGGTCACAACTTGAGACCATACTCATAAGCGAAATAAACCAAACTCACATGTGTAAATACCGCATAGTCTCCCTAGTATGAGAGTTGATAAGAGTATATAAGATTTTATGGTAATCATTATTTCCCATTTCATTGCTTAGAAGCCTTTCAATGTTTTCATTCATCAGTTGGAATGGTTTTACTCTGTTTTGTTTGACTTTAGTATGTGTGATGGTATGAACAGCTGTTTTGAAGAAAACATTATGATTATTGCTGATTTAATATCATCTTGCTTAGAAGTCCTACCATGCTTCTATTCTTCTATTACCATCAGTTCTATCATGTTGTGTCTTACTGGGATTTTAATATATGTGATAGTATAAACAAAATTTTTTATTGAAAATGAGATATTATAGTAGCCATTGATTATTCTCTGTCATTTGGTTCAATGCCCTGTAATTCTTTCATTCTTCGAATGGTTTTATACTATTTTGTTATGTTTGATATTATTGTATTTGAAACTATGCTCAACTATAGCAGAGAAAGAGATATGATAGCTACTGTTAATGTCCAGTTGTCTTATTGTAAAGTACTGTGTTGCCTATGTTGTTCTGTTCTGATCTGCTTTGTTCTGCCCTCTTTTGTTTTATTCTCTTTAAAATTAAAAAAAAAAAAAGAGAGACTGGCCTGTAGTTCTCTTTTGTGTTTGGGTCTTTTTCTGGTTTGAGTATCAGGATAATACTTACCTCCAGGAATGAGGTAGGAAAAATTGGTTCCTCTTCAATTTCATTAAATAATTTGAAGAATATTGGTGTTAAATCTTCTCTAAATTTCTTGTAGAATTCAGTTGTGAATCCACTGGGATCTGGGCTTTTTTGTTGTTGTTGGAAAGTTTTTAATTATTTTTTTTATTTCACTAACTGATATTCAGTCATTCAGGATTTTTATATCTTCTTGATCCAGTTTTGATAATTCATATGTTTCCAGGAATTTGTCCATTTCTTCTGTGTTTTCCATCCAAAATAGGTCCTGATGATCTTCTGAATTTTCACAGGTTCTATAGTGATTTCATCCTTTTCATTTCTTATTTGTAGAGCTTAGTTTTTTCTTTCCTCTTTTTGATAAGGCTGACTAGGAGTTTATCAATTTTATTTATTATTTCAGAAAACCAACTCTTTGGGCCGGGGATTTAGCTCAGTGGCTTAAGCGCCTGCCTGGCAAGCGTGAGGTCATGAGTTCGATCCCCGGTACCAAAAAAAAAAAAAAAAAAAAGAAAACCAACTCTTTGATTCATTAATTCTTTGTATTGTTTATTAGTCTCAACTGCATTAATCTTTGCTCTAATCTTTGTAATTTCCTCCCTTCATTAGGCTTTGAGATTCACTTGCTCTTCTATTTCTAGAAGTTTGAGGTGCAGCATTGTTATTTGTGTTCATTCCATTTTCCTGATGTGAGAATTCATTGCTATAAATTTCTCTCTGAGGACTGCTTTTATTGTGTTCCACAGGTTTGGGTACGTTGTATTTGCATTTTCATTCAGTTGTAGATATTGTAATTTCTTCTGTGAACCTCTGGCTATTTAGGAGAGTCTTAGTTAATTCCCATGTGTTCATGGAGCTTTGTAGTTTGTTATGCTTAGGATGATTTCAGTTCCCTTGCATTTACTTAAGCATTTTGTGTGGCCTAGTATGGATCTATTTTAGAGAGTGACCCACGTGCAGCTGTGAAGAATGTGTATTCTTATGTTGTTGAGTGGAACACTTTAGTAGATACATATCTACTAAGTCCATTTGTTTACAAATTTGGTTCAGTTCTGTTATTTCTTTATTGATTTTTTATCTAGTTGACCTAACTCTTTTTGACAATGAAGTGTAGGTACCCCATTACAATTGTGTTTCTGCTTATTGGATTTTTCAAACCGATTAATATTTATTTGTCTGATATTGTTGGGTGTTCCATTACTTGGTACATACATATTTATGATTGTTATCTCTTTCTCATAAAGTTTCTACCTGACAAGTAAGTAGTGACCTTCTTTATCTCTTTTGATCATTCTTGGTTTGAAGTTCACATTATCTGCAAATAGAATAGCTATTCCTGATTTTTTCTAGGTTCCTGTCACCTGCAGTATTGTTTTCCATCCTTTGACTTTTAGTCTGTGAATTTCCTTTTGTACTAAATGTGTTTCTTGTATACAGCATATTGTTGGATTTTATTTCTTAATCTACTCTGCCAGTCTGTTTCTTTTGATTGCTGAATTGAGACCATTCCCACTGAAGGTTATAGCTGATATGTACTGTCTTATTTTTGTCATGTTATCTTCCTGTTGTTAGTTCTCTAACATTTCTCTCTGTTTATGTGCTTGTCCTGTTTGATGGTTTCTTTCTGCTATTGTTCTTGGAATTATGGTCATCTTTATCTCTTTCTACAATATCTTTCAGTACTCTTTGTAGTGTTAGTTTGGTGGTCATGAATTTCTCCAGCTGTTCTTTGTCATGGAAGTATCTTATTTCTCCATCAATTTTGAAAGATAGTTTTGCAGGGTACATCAAGCTGGGTTGGAAATTGTTTTCTTTCAGGCCTCAGAATACCTTATTCCAAGCTCTCTTGACTTGATAGTTTGTGTTTAGAAGTCTGCCATGATTCTGATGAGCTTTCGTTCACAGATAATCTGTTTCTTTTCTCTGACAGCTTTTCATATTCTGTTCTTGTGGTGAATTTCTGGTATCTTAATTATTGTATGTGTGGGTATAGATTTATTTTCATTATGGGTAATGGAATTCTATATGCCTCACTTATATGATATCAGATTCTTTTCCTATGCTTCGAAAATTTTCTGCTATTACTTCTGCAAAGAGTCATTTTTTGTCACTTGTGTTGACTCCTGCTTGTTTTCATTGCCATCTGTCAACCTTATATTGTTTTTCTTTGCAACACCTTAAAACTGTTGTTGTTTCCTTCTTAAGAGATCTTTCCTTATATGATCACTAACTTTCATCCTTTCTTCAAGGTCTGAGAGTCTATATTCAACTGCATTCAAGTGGTTTTGATAACTTTAAATGGGATTTTTATTTCCTGAATATCTCTTTGAATCGCTTTCATGCATTCTAATACTTTCCTATAGTGTTCATTCAAGTTTTCCATCATTTTCTTACACTCCTCTATTTTTTTTATCTACCTGTTCTTTAGATATGCTAAACATTTCTTTTTTTTTTTTTTATCGGTACCGGGGACCAAACTCAGGACCTCGCACTTGCAAGGCAGGCCCTTATGCCGCTGAGCTAAATCCCCAGCCCCAACATTTCTTTTATAATGTTTAGATATACTAAACATTTCTTTCATAATATTTATTATTTCTGTTTTTAACTTTTTTTATTATTTCTTTTTCTGGTCTGATTCCCTCCATAGCCTCACAGAGTTGCTTCTTTACTTTAGTTGCTATCATTTCTGAAATTTCAGTTATACAATTGCCAATTTCTTCATGGGCTTGTTCTCAATGGACTAGAGGTCTGAGACTGCATTTTGCCTCTCTGTAATTTTCCTAGGTTCTTCTAGACAAGCTGATTAAGTCAAATGTGCGTACCATGCTAACTTTCCTGCAGTAAAAAGGGGTGGGCCAGCCACCTGGGTTCCTCTGAATGGAAAAATGATGGACGGAGCATCTGTCCCCCTTCAGCTCACTAGGGCTTCCCCCTCACCAATATCAGAGGGTCTCTGTGCAGAGCTCTTCTGGACCCATGCTTCTCCTTGGAGCCCTCCACAGATGGTGCCTGGCTGCTACACTGGGCTGGGCTGGGCTCAGCTTCCCCAATACCTATGAGTTTGGCTACGGTGCTCCCCCAGCAGACTATGCTGGGATGCTGGGCTGGGAGGAGCTTGGATCCTCAAGGACCCAGCTGGCCAGTCAGGGTACATTCCCAAAGTATGGCACTGTGATGTTATGCTGGGCTAGATGGAGCTCAAAACCTCCAGGACCCTCACATCTAGTCAGGCACACTCCCCCAATAAATGGTTCTGGGGCTCTGGGCTGGCCTGAGCAGGGCTCAATACCTCTAGGACCCATGCAGCTGGCCAGGTGCTCCCCCAATGGATTGTGCTGGGATGCTAGGCTGTGCAGAGGTTGGATCCTCTGGGACCTGCATAGCTAGCAGAGGTGCACCCCTGAAGTAGTGCCAGGGCCTTGCACTAGGTTTAGCAGAACTCAAAACCTCTGGGACCCTCACATATAGCCAGGGAACTCCTCCAAGGATGGTTCTTGGGCTCTGGGCTGAGTTTCGCAGGGTTTGGTACCCTGAGACCCATGTGGCTGGCTGGATGCTCCCCCAATAGATTGTGCTGGAATGCTGGGCTGGAAAGAGCTCGGATCCTCCAGGACTCATGTGGCTTTCCAGGATGCACCTCTGAAGTATGGTGCCAGGGCCTTGTACTAGCTGGTATGAAGCTTTACCATGCCACTCTCTAATATTCCAATCTGGAAATGACTGTATTTTGCCTTTTTTAATTATCTTAAGACGGCTCACTGTTGAATCGTACATAATTGAGCCCCAACCTACACAGATGAGTATGAGTAACTGGACATCTCAGTTATGCAACCCTCAGACATGCCAAGTGCTTTCTCTGCCCCATATAGTTGGTCCACATGTTCAACAGAAGCCAAACCTCAGATTATCAAAGGTAGCATGTATGGTGGATGATAAAGGAGAAAGAAGAGAATAATAAAGTAGAATAATGAGAGATACATGTGCAAACACTGAAAATCTTAAGGCTGGTTCTTTCCACATGAGAAAATTTAATTCTAGAACCATATGAGTTGGCTTAGAACTCCCATAAAATCCACAAGAGGCAGAACATCATTTGGTTTTCCCTTTGTTCAATTTGTTCATGTCGTTCATGTTGTTACATGCTTTATGCCACATGGAAAATATTTTATTGAACACTGAAATGAGGTAAGGGGAAACCTAAATGTTCTTGAAGTTTCCTACCAGGACTCTATCTAATAAGCAAGGCCTTCCAAACACTTCAGAATATCCTAAAATCTCTGGAAACTGCATTTGTTTTGGGAAAAAAAAGTATGTTTAAGAGTATATAAAAGGAATGCAAAAAACCGAATCACAACATGTCCCTCCATTTCAACAGCTTCAGCTTCTTTCCATATTCAAGGCTATATGCTATTAATTTAGCATAATAGCATAAATTTAGCATATAATGCTAAATTAGAAAAATCTCACCTAACAGAATAACATCTTTTAAAATTTATTAGTTATGCTGGGTGTGGTGGCTCATGCCTGTAATCCCAACACTTGGGAGGCTAAGGCAGGAGGATTGATGTGAGTTCGAGACCAGCCTGAACTACAAAGTAAGCTCAAGACCAGCCAGAACTGCATAGCAAGACTCTGCCTCAAAAAAAAAATTTTTTTTTTAGTTATCAGTCCACACAAAATGTTGGGAACAACATAGATTTTATTCAATAGTCCAGGTGGATAAATTAGAACACTTAAGAAAACATCTAAGAAGATTTCTACAGTAATGACTATCAATGTGTATGATATTTGATTACAGCCTTTTAAAAGAAATATCACTATGAAAAGACTTTGTAGTTTCTGATATAAAACAACACTGGAGACATAAAAGGATATATGATGCCGTTGAAGAGATGCCTTATGTATAAACTGGCTCTGGTACAATTCTAATGGGAGAATTTTATGTTAAACTTTGAATATAAATCCCTAGAAAGAAAAATAGACAACTAAACTAATGTGACTAATATACAAAATTCTTAGAAATATTAAGAATTTTTAGTCAATTTCTATAAGTCAAGTTGATACAATTAAATTATCTCAGTATTATAATTTATCAAGTAATTTACAAGCTTAAGTTATCTTTATGTGTGTTTACCCTCTAATATTAGAAAATCATTTCTGAAGTCTAATAACCCAAATGTTTCAGTGAATGGTTTGCAATGTGAAAAGTAAAGCAGCAGGATATTTATGTTAGTTTTTCTATAGGAAGGACCTTTAATTCTGTAATAATCACAAACTATGTCATAAGTAACATATACACATATTTAAAAATCTCTCTCCATAATTGGAACTTTTTCTCTATACCAGTCAGTTATAAAAGGAGACATATTCCTTCAAGTTTGGAGTTTCACAGAGACACTAACCAGGGGACCAAGTCCCCCAATGTAGCTCAGGTCCCAGCCCTTGCTACAGGGTTTGTCTGGAGCTTTCTTTTTGGGTGCAACTTTACAATGTCCATCATGGAACTAAGGACTAAGGACTAAGGACTAAGTTAAAAACCCAAAAGAATAAACCCATAAAATGGTTTAATTTTTCCAATTTCATTTTCTAAAAGTTTTACTATTAAGGACTCATTATTTAGCATTTGTATTGCATGTACTTGAGAGTATGTGAGGTTATTTGGGAAAAAAATCTCCATTTATATGAAAATTCTATATGCATTAACTTTCACCACTATTGAAAAGTAATTATAAATCACTTTGGAAAATATAAGCCCATAGTTGGTATATATACATAAATATGTAATAATTGTTATTTAATCATAAAAAGTCATTTATAATGAATTATAACTCAATTATAGTTATAATTCATTTGTAATAAATGTAATGCATAACCATTTATTTCATCATATACCATCTACTAAGTTTCTATATGAACACTATGTAGCATTTGAGATAAAAGTAATTAAAATACCAAGAAAGCCTTCAAGAATGTGTCAATTTTTGGAGAAAAAAATCTAAGGGCTAGGGATTTAGCTCAGCGGCATAAGCACCTGCCTTGCAAGCGCATGGTCGTGAGTTCGATCCCTGGAACCGATTTTTAAAAATCCATATAAAGAATTACGATAAAACCAAAGATCTGAACAGGTTTCTCCAAAAAGTTTCTTAAAAATCCTAGTAACTTGGTGCATTCCTTCATGCTGTTCACAAATGAAGCCTCGTCAGTATTGCTGGAACACATTTGGTCAGTAGTATCACAAAAGCAAACCACAGGCCCACCAGCTTCCCTGCTCTGAGCCTTCAGCCAGGATGCTGGTTTCAGAGGCTGTGTGTGTGCACATGTGTAGGGAGGGCACCTAGCAACACACAGGGGCAAGCAGAGGAAGTTCAACAACAGCCGCTGCCCTAACTGCTCCCGCGCTCAAAACAGTCCTACTGCTTTTCAAATCTTACACACTCTGATCCATCGCAACTGCTCCTGCAAACAAAGACACACAATGTAACTGCACAGGTCCACAACTGCTTATCCATTATTTCATATCTAATGAGCTCTAAACACTCAGCTTTTTTCCTGTTTATGTTTCTGGTTAATTTGGCACAAACTATACTGACTATAAGCTATTTATCCTATTTATTATATTAAGTATAAATATTAATATGCTTTGCTAGAAAAACATTCTTATCGTGATTAGGGAGTACTACCCCAGACCATGCAAAGTGTATTACCTAGTATATGATACATTTATCTAACTCTGTCCTAAAATCTAAACACTTTAGATTCTACATCCATCATTCTCCAGTTCTCCATCCTTCTTTATTTATCAGATCTTTATTTCATATGGTTGCCCTTTTTCCTTCAGGAAAGTTGTGACTACGGTCATTACTACAGTTCTTCCCCTATACAACCCAATTATTTTTCTCTTGAATATGCAGGCAAAAATGTCACTCCAAATGTTTCAAAGTCAGTGGGTATCTGGGCTGCTGACTACACCACGCCCAATTCTCTGGTGTCTTCCTCTATTCTTATCCCCTCATGGGCATTTTGACTCCTCTTTCACTGTCCTAGGTTTCTTTCTCAAACCTTGAAGACTGTTCCCTACTCATAAATGTCACTCACACAAACAACATGCAAGCTACTTTTTTGTTGTTGTTGCTAATTGAAACCATACTTAAAAAAGAAACCCTGTAAGGGCTGTCTTCTGTCTTCATTCACTCATCCACGTGTACAGTCAGAGAGCCTTTCTAAGCACAATATGTACTAAGTACTTGGAAAAAATATGATCATTGATGAAGGACTTCCTGGAGAAGGGACAGGGATAAGGTAAAGAAAAAAGTGCTGGTGACTAGGTGGGGGCCAAAGAGAGGGATCTACTTTCCACTGCTTTGGGTTGCTCAGCTCACCTACCCTTAGCAAACCACAATGACCCAAACTGAACTATAATTTCCCAAGCGTAAAGACAGATACACCCTTTATCTTTTCTCTTCCCTGCTCTGCTGAGTGCTTTATATATGACATATATGTAACAGACATCACTTGAAAAGCTTATTATGCATGCTTACTTAATAGCCTATTTTATTTCACTTAATGCTTATTTTTATTTACTTGTTATAAGATTTAAATAATGGGAGAGGTATATATGTGTTTAAAATTAAATGTGATCTTTAAAATGACCTTCATTCACCGCTATCCTCAACTATGATCCTCCGTAATCTCCTTTACTTTATTTAAGCCTGGCACGGTGGTAAACACCCATAATTCCCAGCACTTTAGAAGGCCTCAGCAGGAAAGTCACAAGTTTGAGTTCAGCTTGGGAAATTTAACAATTTGATGAAATCTTGCCTTAAAATAAAAAGGGCTAGGGATGCAAAGGATCTGGGTTCAATTCCCAATGTGTCCCATACAAACACACCAAAAAGGAAGCTCTTAAAATGCCCCTCTCCTTCATCTACTTCTCTAAGCTTCCACCAGTGGCCTGAGAGCCCTTACTTATCAAATGCTGTTCCGCTCAGTGTCTGTGCTGCTCCCAAGCTCGCAGGCTCCAGGAAGGGAGATACCAGCACTTCATGGTTCCTTCACATCACCCATGCCTAACACATAACAGTGAGCTCACACTGGACATAGCAGAGAAAAACAAAAAATCACATCCTTCGTGTTCAACCCTGAAAATAGAGAGCTGGCTTGGAGTAAAACTAGGGGCATAGTTTTCAATTAATTCCACCTTTCCTGTACTATACTTGATGGTGTTACATGCACTGCATAGTTTTTCCTTCCACTTTTGTGCCAAAACAGCTTAACCTTTCATTTAAGTGTCTCTGGTCCAAAAAACATTAAAATTGGGCAGCACTAATAAATACTACTACATAATGACTCTCTCCAGTTCTCTGCAATAATTAGTACTCTGGTGATGAAATGTGCCTCTAGGTTCAAAATTTTATAATGTTTTGACAGTTGGAATCTTACCAAGCATGAAATGAACCAATAAAAAATTATTTTTTGTTATCATTCTCCAAGCATTAGCGGGAAAAAAAAAACTATTCTCAACATGTTGCAGTAGTATAAGAGAAAAAGAGTGATCCCCTCAGATTCAAAGAGGAGTATTATATACCATTCAAATGAAAAGAAGATAAATGTGAGATCACTGATACCTAAAGTCTGAGAGTAAGTTCTATTTATTAGGCAAGTGAATCTGAATCATCTTGATCAGCAAAACAAGATAATGTACATTAAAATCTTCATGCTAGTCAAATACTCATAAACACCATAGTTTATTTTTAATCGTCAAGTGTTTGATTATCAGCTGTCACTTATCACCTTGAATAGTTCTTTATGAAGATGGCTTTTATTTGATTTGATATCTCTCAATATTACCCATAATTCCAAAGAAAATATGCACAATTTGACAGTATTTCAAAAGTTGGGCAAACATTATAGTCCCACCAGTGGATGTCCAATGTTTTACTGAAATAACAACAGCTATAATTTCAAATTTCATTTTTACATATATTGGAAACTTGAAACCTTTAAAAGTTCTGACTATCTCTACAAATGGAAACATATTTTCAAAGACATTCATATTCATTTATTAATAATAAATAATGTTAATGCACTCAGTGCCCCAAAAGCACATACTTAAAAACGATTGAGGGCAAATTTTATGTTATGTAAACTGTACCAATAGTAAAAATATTCCTTTATTAGCGATCTCTTCATGCCTAAACATTTATTTCCATATAATTTATCCTGAGACACATGCTGTATCTGATATTTTATAATTCATTTCCTAAATATATGCTCTGACACCATGTAACAGGTTCCAATCAACCTTTTTTCATATCTGGCACTCATTCATTAACTTCCTTGAATTTTTAAGAAGCCAAGAAAACTGTTAAAGAAATTACTAGAAATATGCTTTACATGATGACATCCAATTTGCCACCATAAAATATAAATTTCCTTTATAAATTATGCAGTAATTTAAGATAAGCAATGTGGTGTGGTACACAGCCATGAACATCTTTGGCATGTGGTGGGACACAAGCTACAATCCAAGAGGACGGTGGTAAAGCGGTACTATGATGGTACCCCTGCAAGTGAATGCCATGCTTATGTTATGAATTGGTTATTTTTTTAAATGATTAAGCTAACGAGTTCTGAACTTTTAACCTATATGAATTTCATAATTACACAGCTTGAAATCCTCATCAGAAAATCTGTCTGCTCCTGAAATTCAAATCATTTTACAATCTTGAATAATGCATGCCAACTCTACAGAAATTAAAATATTTCATAAAAGGAAAGAAATTCACAACCTTTTGAAAAAATTTTTTACAAGAGCATAAGGCAACAGAAACACATTAGTTGTCACTTCTTTCATCTTCCTAGTCCAACCTTTTCCCCTCCCATATCTTTTACAAGATGTAGCTATCTCTTTTTACATAAACTACATAATGATGCAGTTTGCAGCACAAACATCTTTAATATGAGCCAGTGCAGAACAGTTTAGGAAATTTCCCCAAAACACTAAGAAGATGATGGGAAAATGAATTTGTATTTAAACACAGTGGTTAAGAAATATGGCTTTGGAGACTGAAGAGATTTGAATCTGATTCCTGGCTCAGACATAAATTAGGTTCTTGACAGTGGTAAAAATCACTTAATTCTGTTTTCTAAGCCTTAGTTTCCTTATCTGTAAAATGGGGGTAATAGGTTTATTTCACAGAGCAATATAAAATATTCAGACATAAAGTAATGCTTTTGGCATTGTGTCTTCTATTCAATAAACAGTTGATAAGGTAACAAACACTATTCAAAATACAGTCTTACAGTTCTACAAGAACAATTTTAATGTTTAAAAATGCTTCCTCCCCTGAAAGGTATCCTCCAAATACATTTCTTTCTAGTTGGTGGTGGGAAATGATATTCTATGCCATTAATAAGATACTAGAGAACAGTTAAATACACACACATACACACAAAAATAACCCAACATACAACAGATTTTTTTTTAATTTAAAAAAGTTAGAATTGTCCTCAAGCTTTCAGATATATATTTCAATGCAGAAAAGTTTTAAAAGCAAACTGTAGCTAAAAATGTACCAATTATCTCTTGTGAAACAAATGGAAAATTCTTCCAAACAGCAGCACAAAGGCAAGAGAGCCTTTATGCTACCTAGGTAAGTAACCGGCCCCAGAAGCTCCATTCCACTGGTCATTTTCTTAGTTTTCTAGACAAGAATTCTACTTAGGGTGTTGAACATCTTTTTCTTAAAATACCTTATTTCTAAAAATAAAAATTGTTATACTAAAAATATTTCTTGCTTTTAAATTTTAATTATAATAACTAGACTGACCAGAATTCTGATTTAATTACAATAACTAGATTGACCAGAATTCTGGCAAAATTTTTTATCAAACAGTGAAAGTAGGATCCTTAAAAAAATAATGCAGACATTGAAAATCACAATCTTAAAAAAATCACATCTTAAATAAAAGAATGCTAATGTAACAGTGTATATGTAAATGTCTTTAATATGTATATAATGTTTTTATATGCCCAAATTTTAATAAACATTACTTTTGCTTGACGTGATTATAGGTGATTTTGGTATTTGTGTTTGTATTTTACTGTATTTTGGATTTCTGACATTTAACAAATTGTTTTTTGGTACTGTAACAATTTTAAATGTTTATAAGATAAAAGAAAAATACTACAAAGGTATCCCATATCCAAGAGGCTTGTACAATCACATCTTGCTCATAATAAAGCTTTTAATACTGTGTGTAATCCAAATACAGCAATGAACTCAAGCATAGAACCTATATTGCCTTAGATAACCCTTATAGCATTTTTAACTCTCAACACTATCAGCACAATGCTGGCGCTGCCCCAAAGTAAATGATGAGCAGCATAGCCAGATGCCAGGCTCTCAGCCTGCTTTGCAGCTCCAGATCAAAGGGACAGTGAGAGGAGATGTTTTAAAACAATGAGCAGGCTGAAGTATTAATCCACTAGATGTCACAATAAAAGACTGTGTATCAAAAATTCAACCCAGAGCTGTAGAGCTATATTCTTCCCTTCATATGGAGACACTAACAAACTCTTAAAAATATGTGTTGGTATTTATTTCATATAAAGTGTACTACTGTCAAAACAGGGTCCAGAGTATTTTGTCCTAATTACATTCACTGTTAAAAATATTTACATCTCCACTAAGGTAACAACTAAAAAAGAGAAACTTCTAAACCCCAAGTTACTATGTTTTCTTTGGTGACTTTAGGCCATCAGATAGTTAAATATAAGAAACATTTTTCCATTGAAGAGGAAAATATTTGGTTTTGGGGAAATCAAAACAATATGTTGGATTAGGTTACCAAAAAACAGACTTCTCTGAGTATTCATTTCAATAAATATAACATTCATTTTTTAGCTTCTGACTTCCAACAAACAATAGATTTAAAGAGCAGTACTTTAGGGTTATTCTTTTATTACTCATTTCTTTTATATATATATTTTATATATATCATCAGAATAGTTTAATATTAACTATAGAAATAAAATTTAAAATTAACTTGGTCAACCAGAAGTTACATTCCATATTTTGATGCATATTATATCAGATACACTTTCCTCAGATTGCAGTCTGTGTTAAGTGCACAATATTCCATCCATGATGTTCCATCACTGCAGTTAAACATGTAGCTTCTTTAAATAGAAGCCTCTGTTTGGGAAAGACACACCCAAATACTTCCAGTGATTATGACTTCAACATGAGGTCTCCCTGAGGGAATTTCAATACTATCACTTCATTTTTCTCACTTTCTTGTGTAAAGTATTCTCTTGCTTTTTTTGTATTTTGACATTCATCATAGCACTTTCTTTTAGGTCTTCAGCACACTAAATCCGCAAACTCCTTATTTTTCTAACTGGTCACATCCACCCCGCCACACTCTACCCAGCACTTCAGAGTCTCCCAGACACCTCAGAGTCTCACTCAGGCCACGCCGCTCTTCCTGAGCACCCTTTCTCATCAAGGGGGAAGGGAGCTCTGCGCTCAGCAAAGACCTCTCACTTCAGGAAAGGCTGATCATGACTAAGACGTCCCCATCTTTACTAATTCAGGACACCGTCTTTACTCACTAAGATATGAAATGTGTTGCCCACACCGCTGAAAAAGTTCCCCACACCAAAGCTGGGAGCTCGCCTATCTTCTCCGTGGAGAACACCGTTCTCCATTCTGCTGCTTTTCGGGACACAGTGCTCCCTGACTCACTGGCTGTCCTTGCCACACCAGGGACACTGAGACACAGCTTTACAATTGAGTAAGAGGCAGTCAAGAGTGCCATCCTTTCAAGATGACTTCAGAAAGTCCATAGTTAGAATTCTCCACTGCCAAGAAGCTTGAGTATGAATCATGTTACTATCTGAAGCTATTAAAAAATGACTTAAAAATTATTACACTTCATTCTGAGTATGGCAAAGTTCTTAAACTGTCTGAGGATTTTTTTTTAATTTGTTTGCTTTAAGCAGGGTTTTAGTTTCTGATGTAAATAAGGTAACTATTTGAAGAGAAAACTGAGTACTATGAGGTTAACCCCAATGTTTCTTCTATGCTGATAAAATAAAAATTAGGAAGACTAGACTTCAACAAAATCCATGGGAATAACCAGTCTTCCTCTGTAAGACCACATATTGACTGAATTACTTTTGTTTTAGGTTTATCAAAGGGCTATAAACAGAATTCTTTCTTATCCTCCAGTCCCTAGGATATTGGTTGTCAACATATAATTTTAGAAAGAATGAAAGAATAAAATGCAAACAGCTTAAAATATAAAAATAAATCTATTAGTTAAATAGCACTAATTATTTCTTCTAGGGAAAACTTAATCAACAATCATGAATATATTAACTTAAAATAACAATTCTCATCAAATGAAAAAAAATCTCAAATTAATCTTGCCACTAAATCTAAGTCGTACAAACTAAACAACTGAAAGATACATTTAATACCTATATATTGTAAAGGGCTTAATTCTTTCACTGAAAATTCAAAAACTAAACAAAAAATCAGAAAAAAAATTTCAAATTAATGGTTCATAACACTGAAAGAGGTAAAGGACACGTATATCCTAATCAAGTATAAACAGGTCCAAAAAAATGGAGTCTCATTCTATCATAGTGGGTAACAATGGTAAAACTTTAATTTGTGAGTCACAGAAAAATGCAACTAAAGTAGGTTTAAAAGTAAGCAAGCACAGAACTCAGATAACTAGAGGTTCTGGGTCAGAACAGACTTGAGAGCTGCCTGAATCCACTCCACCAGGTCCCTACGATTCCTTGGGTCTTGCTGCTCCCGTCATGGCTTTCAGTTTACATTGGGAGAGATGGAAGCAGTGGTTCTAAGCTTAAAAAATAAATAAATGAATAAATTACTCAGAGGAAACCTCTCTCACAAGACCAAGAAAGGCACTTGTGAGAGCACCCTGGCAAATGTGTCCAGCAGCTTCTTCAGTTCTCATAGTAACCACCATGGAGGAGCTGGAACCCACAGAAAGGGACACCAGGATTCCCTGGGAGCTGGGAGTCTTCTGGACTAAACACAAGGGCTACATGCTCAGGGAGAGATGACTAAGGAATTTCTGGGAAGGAGAAAGAAGAAAAAGGAGTGGACAAGCAAACAACACTGTACTATGCAAAGCACACTGTGCTAGGTTGGCTGTAGAGGCCAATCCCTGCTTCTCTATTAAAATTCATGCCTCGTGGGCTTACAGTTGGCCTACAGAGCTCTCCAATGGAACTGTGAACTGGAGACAGGAATCCCAGCAAATGCCTGTTCAATTCTTGTTCACAGGGTCTTGTGACCAGACATCTCCACTTTGCAAATTACCTCTGGCTTCACTGAATAGCAAATCATCATACTGAGCTGAATGGCTCTGCCTGGAAACTTCACTGGTCCAACTTCTTGAAGTAGTCCTGAATGAATCTATCCCTGCTTTTATCATCCAAATATTTGAGGGCAATTAGCTGGTTCCCTCTGAACCCTCTCTTCTCCAGTGCATACACAGATTTCTTTTTCAGTCTCAATAACATTACAAGGATTCATTTTAAAATATGCCAATTAAAAGCTTTGTAAAATTTCCACTTAAAAGGTAGGCTATTTAGAATATATCATTTTGCCACATAGTAGCTTTTTTTTGAGCTGGTATGGAGTAGCCAAAATAAGGTATAAGCTGAGAAAATAAAGTTCTAACTCTGTTATTAATTAGGAATTAGAGATTTTCTAACTTTAAGTGTATGTATCTCATATGGTCTGACAAGACCATTTGAATCATCTCAAATCACATGATTTTTCTTTTTTCTGTCTGTTTGTATTTAAGTATTGTATGAATGTGTGTGTTTCAATTGTAACATATTTTGGGTTAAGATTAACAAAGAAATTGTACCTAGACATGCTTCTATGCTATTTTACTCTTCTGATTAAATGCTGCACAAGGAGGCTTTCTTCTTTATTGCTAAGGAACTGTCACTTGATCTTTCAAAACTGATTCATAACATCAAAAGAAAGAAAACTAAAAAGAGACTTTAAAAGTTAAAACATTCAATATTAACTTCAATAATTCTGCTACAATTCTATAAGCAAAATTTCTTTATTCATTGTGATAGGAGAAGCACACATTCTTTTTGAACAGATACTTATAGGACTTAAGAAGCTATGATTTAAAAGCCCATTTGTAAAGAAACTAGATATTATTTACTAAAAATGCATCCATAAATATAAGATATTTACATAGAATTTGGAACATGTGCCTGATAGAACTATTATTAACACTTGTTTAATTCCAAGAGCAGCCTACAATATCCTTTGATTCACAGTACAGCTAATTAAAAAAAGTAAGTTTGAGCTCTGTGAAATAAAGGAACCAGAATAGTGAAACAGCTAAAGAGTCTGGTACGTAGTATTTCCCATAAAATTGTTGAATAGCTCATGTCTCTTCTTAAAACTGTCCTTTGACAGTTTTACTTAATAATTTACTTGTAATCATTTGCCCACAATGAGTGGTACCCTTATTACTAGCCTGTTTTTTGCCCTTCTTCTTAAATCATAGGATCTCAAGTATTCAGCTACTTCTTTGCATAATTTCTAACCTTACTTCTTGAGATCCTTTCTCTCCAAAGACAAAGACACACTCCCCCAGCCTCCACACCTGATCAAAGAAGCATCCCTTAGCATTTCAGGAAGCCTTCTAATCCTTAACAAGTATGTAGAGAACACACACACACACATATACACATTTTATGCAGCTTTATGAACAAAGTCAAGATAATCTCAGAGGGTCTAGGCAATAGTCCTAGTACTGTACTTTACACCTTACTTGCTTGTCTGTATGTGGAAGCTCTGGCATCATTTCTTCACAACCACACTCAATACCTGAGGTACATTCAATTCTATTCTACTCAGTAATCCACCTGTTCTCATGCTCTGCCCTCAACAGTTCACTGGGCTGAAAGAGGAGGAGAGAGTGTCTGTTGAGCACAAGCAGCTACCCCTTCCAAAACTTTTACCTTTCCAGCTGTTTTGTAGAGGTGGGGTTTGGGGAGGCGATTAGCTCACGGGGACACTAGACTCCTTAGTGGATGAATCTACTGATGAGTTTGCAGGTAAGTGTGATTTGGGGAGGTGGATTCTGGCACCCCAGATTCTGGCAATGATTCTGGCAGATCATTGCAGGTGTAACTCGCAGTGGTGCACGAATCTCTCTTCTTGGCTCCTTCTCCCTCCCTCTGCCTCTTCCTCACTCTCCTTCCCTCTCCCTGCTTCTTCCTGTCTCCCATGAGGTGAGCAGCTTTCTTCCACCCAGACCCTTCCACCATACCATTCTGCCTGGAGCCAACCAACCATGCAAGAACTGAACATTCCAAATGTGAGCCAAAAGTAAACCTACCCTCCTTCAACTTGGAGGTGTCGGATATTTGTTCCAAGGACAAGGAAAGTGACTAAGACATTTGTTTCATACCTCTTAGTTCCAAGTGTCACCACGTCATTTTATTTGGTCTTCCTCCTAACTCAGCAGATGGGGAGAGATCAGCTGATTTTATAACAGAGAAACTGAAGTTGGGAGAAGCTAGAATAATATGAAATACCTGTCTTCAAACTGCCAAAACGGTGCTCTATGAGGTAACACTGTATAATCTTTCTTTGGTGAAGCATATTTCAGCTAGATATTACTGGAATGCCACCTAATAAAATCAATACAGGCCTAGCATTGGTGACTCATTAGCGTTTGTAATTTTAAAAGAGGATGCATTAGAAATCAAGCAGTTTTCCATTTGGTGAAATTCCACATACTACAGTGAGACTGTAATTTCTAAGTTACATAATACTTAAGATAGATTCATTTAAAAAATAATTGAGCATAAATATGCCTACCCAAAAAACTTCAAAACAAACTAATGTGTGAGAAAAACAAATTGCAGAATGATGTCCAGTAAAACAATCTCTGCCTAAAAGCATGGTACAAAGGTGAAAATGCTCACTGACTCCTTTTCGAATTATGTTTTCAGCTTTAAGCAAAACCACTACTATTCTGTCAAATTTTATTTTTCTCCTCCAAACTTAACTTTTATGTATACAGGAAACATTTTTTTATTATTTACTTTTTTAGTGTACTAAGATGTTTGGCTACATTAATAGCATATCAAGCTTGGCAATTTCCTATCACTGGAACTATCACCAAAGTGCACAAGAAGCAAGTACACTCAGAGTAAGTGTATGCACCCCACATACACATCTGTGCAGCTCCCTTCCGTCTCTCATTCACACTGGCACACATATTCTCTTGCACACTGTAGCTGTCAAACAACTAAATTGCAGAAGGCACCAGGGAGAGTGTATCTGACATAGCCATCATCAGGATTACTTCAGTTTAAGTTACTATCTTCCAACACCATTTGTCTTTGCCATGGTCAGCCCACAAAGATACTGATCTGAAAGTGCTGCTATGGGGTTGACACAAGCCCACAAACTGCCCCCTCATGAAATATTTAAGAGACAACATAGTTTGTGGGCAATTAAAAATCTTCAATTCTGATTCTAACCCCATCAATTACTACAACCAAAGATGTTTATTAAACACCCAGTAACCAGTATGAATTCTAGGTGCAAACAAAATCTTTAAAAGACTACTCCTTCCCTATATGAGCACATGAGAAATCTGGAAAAACAAAAGTAATGTTTGAGAAGCCAAACCATAATATGACTCTTGGGAGAAAAATTTCAAGATGGCAAGTGTAAAATGTTAACCAATAGTAAAAAAAAAAAAAAAAAAGAGAGATCATCTAAACTTATCTATAAAATTACAGAGCTCAGAGAATTTACTAAGAGTTGAGATGATTGGTACACACTGACTAGGAAAAGAATACAATCTTTACCAGGCTCTTTAAAAATCAATGAAAAGTAAACAATGAATGAATACATTCTTCCCATGTATATAGTATTTTACCATTTCCATTGTATTTCCACATGTAGTTTCTCAGTCTTCCCAACAACACTGTAAAAAAGATATCATTTATCTCTCTCTGGAAAAAATGGAGTTCAGAGTGGTGGAATGTCTTAAGTACTCAAAACATACATTCACTCATTCACTCTACAAAAATCTGAACTGCTATAGGTATCAGAAATATACCAGTCGACAAAAGCAAGAATTTCTCATGGAGCTACACGATGTAACACCCACTGAAGCCTAGACGGGCAGAGAATAGATGCAAAGTCAAAGACATGTTCAGCAAGTGGGAGTTTAGGAAAAAATCCTCCAGTAGCAAAACAAACAAACAAAAAGGGCACGGTATGTAAGAAAATAATCAGTGAGATAGTTTCACCATTGTTGTGGTTTAAGAAGACAGATGTTCCCGATGTGGTTACATGGTTAGGCTCCATTCAATACACCAGTCTTGATAATTCCAAAGAGAAAGACAAACGCACGAAACACAAAAAAGGAAAGAAGGAACTAGCTTTATTAAATAATTTTTTAAAATGGTTGACTCCTAATTTAAATCTAAAAAGGAGAAAATGTTTGAATGAGTGAATAGAAAACAGTAAGTCCAAGGGAGAAGGCCAACTTGAAACAGTAGTTTTGATTTGCATGAGATGTTATTAGGATCCTGGAAAGAAAAGGCAGAAATGGACTCAGAGAAGAAACCAGCAATAGACAAGGAACCCTGCAAACTCTTCCTGGCCCAAATATTTCTTCTTTTGGAAGGCAAAATGGCTGGGCTAAATGATAACTGAAATCTCTATTGGTCTACGATTCTATAACTGCATAATTCTGTAGCAGACAGTAATTTGAAGAGATTGAGATAGAATTTCTTGGCCTTTCATTGTTTAGGATCCTCTGCATTTATTTCTGAAACACTGTCTAAACTTTATGTGCTGTCCTAGTATCAACTGACACAAAACAAAGCAAAACTTTTAAAAGAAAAAAGTCTTACTTAAAAAATAGGTTTCAAGTGGCTGTTTTACACTGATATAGAAGTCTTCCTGAAAAATGAGAACTGACTAATGAGTAATGAATTCAGGGCTTTCTCATCAAGTGGTTTAATTTAGCATCCTCTTTGCCCAGCAAAGCACAATACACATCAAAAGTGGAAAAAACCCAAGAGGCCATCAACCCATAAGCAGATAAAATTTCTAGGGACAAACTGATAAAAAAAAATAAAATTCTGGTACATACTACAGCAAAGGCAAATCCTGAAAACATTATGATTGATCAAATAAGCCAGCCACAAAGAGGTAATATTTTATATTATCATTTTGTGTCACTGAGTTCACTACACAGAAGAATATACATATCTCTATACGTCTATTCAGGAAAAGAAAGATGCAGAAAGTTTTTTATCAAGGTGTTAGGCGATTTTTATGAAATTTATTATACATTTTTGTATTTCTTGATTTGTTTGTAAAACAACGATTTTTTTAAAGAACCACTGCTATAGGTTTCATATTCACTTGGCAGGAATAAAGATGTCTCACATAAAGTTTTGAACTAAATAAACCCATCTTTGAGATTAAAAATTAAAAATAAATTGCTCAACTATACATGGAAAAATTTACCCACTTCATCACAACTAGCCCTTAACCTTTTAAACAAAGAACAGAAATATGGGAAAAAGACTTTGAAAAATGTTTTATGAGTGCAAAGAATTCCTTTTAAATTTTTTTAGAAAATACACAATGGTACCGGAAACATATGTAAATTCTGAGTTTACTATACAGGTCTGATCCTGTGAATTACATTAAATATATAATAAAAATTATTTTCATGTAAAATAGAACTGAATGCTTCATCAATCTCTTACAAGCCGATTTCCAGGTAACTGTGGAGTCCACTAGAGGGCGAAAGCAACTCGAACTTCAGGATGAAGGATGGTTTAGGTCACCAGTTAATTCACTGTGCAAACCAGTCTGTGTTTCAAAACAGTATGAGACGCCTGGCACCTACCTATGTTACCAAATAATATATTCTGATAAAAGGAGTCTCATTTTAAGTTTAGTCATACTGGTATTTTCAATTCTCAAACAATAACACATTAAAAAATGTTTTGTCATACTGATCAAGTATCTTCTCATAAAACTGTTTTGGACAATTTTGTAACTTTTAATCAAATTTAATAAAGTTTGTTAAAACTTAAAATGTACAGTTTATGTGCTCTTTTAGTACTTAAAGTAAAGAAAAAGAAATATTAGGTAATGTGGTACACACCTGCACTAAGGATGTAGAGGCAAGAAGATCACAAGTTTGACCCCAGCCTGGGCAATGCAGTAGTTAGCAAAATGCTGTCTCAAAATTCAAAATTTAAAGCCAAACCCAAGGATACAGCTCAGTGGAAATTCCCTGAGTTCTATCCCTTGTGACACACACATAAACGAATGCTTAAGTCGAGACACAAGAGTAAAAACTGTAATAGTACCACATTAATACTATTAAGACAGTAGCTAGCATTTATCATATATAATACTATACTTAAACCTTATTTTTGCCTGTATGATTTTCTACATTAACTCTATGAGAACTAGTATCTATTTTACAAATGAAACTGAGGCTAATACACATGAAGAAACTTGCCTAAGGACAGATGATTAAAAGGAAATAAAGTGGGCCCAAAATTTTAATATATTTAAATTGGTATATTTAAATACCAGATCTCACATGTGATTCAGGAGTCAACTCACCCATCATAATGTACAAGAAACTCTGGCATTTCTCTAAATTGAGCCTCTATGATAAGCAAAGCTTAATCAAAAATACAGACATCTTCCCATGTCAGTGTATTACATGATATACTTTTGCTTTTGTGTATTTAATAAAAAATAGTAGTAATTCAATTTGTATTTTGTATATTGCCATATTTGAAAATTGTAATTGTTTTATTCAGCCAAGCCATATATATATATATATATATATATATATATATATATATATATCAATTAACATGAAACACAATTACTCAGAAATTGTCACACTCAGTCTTAAAAATACCAATGAGTCTCAGCCACCTTATTTATTTTTTATTTTTTGGTACTGTGAATCAAACTCATGACCTCACGCTTGTCAGGCAGGCACTTAGGCTGCTGAGCTAAATCCCCCGCCCAGCCACCTTATCTTTGACAAAGGGGCCAAACATATTCACTGGAAGAAAGATAGCCTCTTTAATAAGTATTATTGGAAAAACTAGTTTTTCACACACTGAAAACTAGACTCATGTCTATCACCATCCACTAAATGAAAGTCAAAATGGATCAAAGATCTAAATATTAAGATAGAAACACAAAATCTATTGGAAGAAAAAAGTAGGTAGAAATTTCAAGGACATAGGAATAGGCAGAGTTCATGAACCAAAAACCAAACTGTATGGGAAGACTTCAAAGAATCAACAACTGGGATCTCATCTTATTAAAAAGCTTTTGCACATCCAAAGAAATCATCAAGAGTGAAAAGAAAACCCACAGATTGGTAAAAGATTTTTGCCAACTGTCACTCAGACAAAGGACTTCTACCTAGACCAGCTAAAAAACTGAAAAATATTAAAAAGAAAATTAAAAAGTAAAACATCAGGCCCCCAAATTCAAAGATTCAATCCAAAAATGGGCATCTGAGATGAATACACAATTCTCAGATGAAGAAATACAAATGGCAAAGAAATGTATGAAAAAATGTTCAACATCATTGGTCACTGGAGAAATGCTAATTAAAGCAACACTGAGATATCATCTCACTCAAGAAAGAAGGGTTAACATCAACAAATCAACCAATAACAAATGCTGGGCAGGATTTTGGGGGAAAAAGCAACCCTTCTTCACTGTTGGTGGGACTGAAGCCTGGTGCAACCACTGTGGAAATCAGTGTATAGATTCCTCAAAAAACTAGGATTAGAGGTTCATTTTGACCCAGCTATTCCTCTTCTAGGTATTTCCCCAGAAGAACTGAAAACATCATATCACAGTGATATATGTGCACCCATGTTTATAGCTGCACAATTTGTAACAGCTAAATCTTGAAAACAACCAAGATGCTCATCAACTGAGGAATGGATAAAAAAGATGTAGTATTTTTACACAATAGAGTACTACTCAGTTATAAAGAAGCATAAACTTGAGGCTTTTATAGTTAAATGGATGCAACTAGAGACCATACTCCTAAGTGAAATAAATCAGACTCACATGTGTAAACACTGTATTGTCTAGTTGTTGTAAGAAACTGAAAGTAAATAAGAATCAAAAGTTACCATAGATATAGTGAAAGGGAAAGAAACTACTCAAGGGGAAATCATATTGTTCGATCAACTTTGCCTGTCTGTATCTGGCAACCTAAATAACTATTTTGAAGATAACAATACGCAATATTACAACCATGTTAAATTCCTATCATTTTGTTTTGAAATCCTGTATCACTATTTTGGGGGGAGAGGTTGGCTTTTGTTGTTTTTTTGTTTGTTTGTTTGATTGATTGCTTTTTTATTTTTCTGTATTTTTTTCTTTAAAATACAAAAAAAAAAATGCCAGTGAGTGAACACTAGGCTTTGCAGTATCTTACTAAGTGCAAGCTTTCAGATTTCTTAGGAACTTTATACACTGCAATGAGAAATACATAAGTGAATATTACCCCCACGTTTACCTGTGCCTTTGGAATGATTTATACATGAAATAATACAAAAGCATAACTACTGAGATGTTCAACAATCAAGTGGCAGAGAATATCAATCTATGACAGACTCTGAAAGGAAGGCATATAGGAAACAACTGATGTATAGTATAAGGAATTTCTCTTGTCCCAGAGACTCTCTAAGCCCAGTTGGCATGGAATTTGAAAAGACCAACATCACTTTAAAAGTCTAAAGTAGAAAAAAAAAAAAAAGCAGTGTACTAGTATCCTAATGGTACTATAACAACTTTCTGCAAAGCTAGTGGTTATTACCTTACAGCTCTGGGTGAAGTACAAAATGGGTCTTCCTGGCTACAATCCAGGTTCTTGCTACTGGGCAGAAGCCATTCCCTTGTCTTTGACACTTTCCCAAAGCCACCTTTAATTTTGGTTGCAGCCCCTCCCTCCTTCAAAATTGGCTGAGTAACCTCATAGCATCCTGGGATGAGGCAATATTTTGCCTGCTGAAGACAGCACAGCTTATACTTTGTGCACATGCTAAATACTTCTGAAAAGTAGCTGTTGGAATATAGAATTTATCTTTCTTGAAAATGCATATATATTAGTTAAACTCCAAATATAGTATACAAAATCCAAGTGGAATTAGTGTTTGTTTTTTGCTTTGTTTTATTTGTTTTTGAAACAGGGTTTAATTGTGTAGCCCAGGTTAGCCTTAAACACATTATGTAGTCCAACCTGGCCTGGAATTTGCAGTGATCCTCCTGCCCCAGCCTCCTGAGTGCTGAGATTATAGGTGTGGACCACCACAGCTGGATTTAAAATGGCATTAAACTACTTTTGAATCTGGGTCCTGAATAAAGGGAGGCAAGATAAAACAGGTAAAACTAACAGGATTTTATAAAAATTAGATGCAAACTCTAGGCAGAGAATTGAAATGAATTAAATATTTATGACATACTAACTTTTAATTAATTTTATTATACTCCATAGTTGAGTCTACTACCTACACTTTCTTAGCAATAGTGGTAAGTGCATAAAACAAAATTTCATATTTATTTATGATTGATGAATATTCATCAATACAAATTATTGATACAAATACCTAATATACTGCCTGCCACATTACAGAAAAAAATTAAGCATGGAAATGTAAATTCGAGGTTCCAGATTCTAGTTCTGCTACTTATATGGCCTGTGTAATCCTGAGTAAGTTTCACACAGTTTCTGTGGATATTCTAGGAACTAAAAATAGAGATAATAATGACTCTTGCCCGCAGGGCTACTTTAAAATAAAACAGAATAAATAAGAACCAAAGACATTATGTTCACCCTGTAAAATGTTTCATCATTATTGGGTGAATTAAGTTGGTTGCCTTTGGTAGCCAGAGAAGATATATTACTGTAAAGCTGTTGATCATATGTATTTATGCCAATGAACTTTAACATCAGACTAATACCTAAATTGAAGAATCTTGAAAATAATTTCAGAACTAAATAAACAAAAGTTTTAGTACAACATTTTATACAAACACTAGTTATCAGAAGATGTAAGATTCCTAAACTATTTCAATTTTTGACAAACTATAGGATGGAAATATTAACACAAGGTTAAAAAAAACTGATTCCCCAGGAAAGGGCTGTAAATGGAGAGGCAAGTTAAAAACAAAACCTTTGATCCAACTATTCCCCTTTATCGTTTCTTCCCAAAAGAATGAAAAACATCATACCACAGCAACGTATGTATATCCATATTTCTAGCGGCACAGTTTATAATAGCCAAATCTTGAAAACAGCCCAAGTGCCCATCAACAGATGAATGGATAAAGACATGTGTGTTTTTTATACAATGGAGTACTTCTCCTCCAAAAGGAAGAGGAGACATTTTAGGTAAACAGATGCACCCTGAGACTATACTCTTAAATGAAATAAATCAGACACACATGTAAATACTGCATTGTTTCTCTGTGTGAGAAACTGAATGTGTAAATAAGGGCAAAAAACTTATAATAGGTATTGTGAAACAGGAAGCAAATGTTCAAATGGGGAGGGGAACAAGGGATGGGAGAGGGGAAAAGGAAAGGAAAAAAGTAAAAAATAAAAGATTAGAAAAAGAAGGAAAAAATGGAAACAATGCTTTTGTAAATGGGAAGGGGAGGGAGGATTAGAAGGGAGGGGAAAGGATTAATGAAAAGAAAGAATCAAGTTATGTCATCATGTACAGGTGCAAATTTTCTATGATAAATGTGATCATTTTGTGTATCTAAAATGTACCCACAAAATCTGACTAAAAAAATAAACCAAATAAAATTCTGGTGAAAAAAAAACTTTAGAAAGAAAGCATTTATGCACTAGGAATTGTCTTGGTCAGAGGAACAGCAGAGGTGAATGCAAAGGCATACCCTCTAGGATGAAAGTTTCAAGTCATTTCTACAGAAAATTGACTAGATTCACTTAGGCTTTTCTCTGATTTTAAAGAGATCAACCTAAAGTTTCAGCTTTATTGAAATGTACTCAATGGCTTTTCCATAAACTAAAGGGCCTCAGCCTACACTACATTCTAAGTGCCTGTCTTCCCTGCCTCATCCCCCACAGCTAAACTATGGACAGTTCCTAACTGCAATTCCCATCTGTATCTAGTCCCTTGGAGTGTCACGGTTTGTGTCTGGACCCCCGCCCAGACACAGGCACTCAGGCTCACACAGTCATGCGGGCAGGCTTTCCAGAGACAGGTGAATCCAGAGTTTGTTACTGACTCGTGGTCTGGTGCTAGGGTTGGGTGTGAGTGCTACACGCGCCCTAGGGTGGGAAGCCTGCACATAGTATAGGAGACTGAAAAAGAAGCTTGCTCCTCCCTTTTGCCCTTGTAGCCTTTGCTGTCTTCTACCACCTCAGTCTCCCTGAAGGGCGGCCCTCTGCCACTACCCTGCCTTGGGGCCAAGTGATTATGGACTGAAACCTCCATAAATTGTGAGCTAAATACCCTCTTCTTCATTTAATTTTGGGTGTTGAATATTTGATCTCAGCAAGGAGAGAAAAGTAACTAACACATATAGGAATTGAAGTGTTCTGGCTTTAGCACAGTAATTCTGCACAAGTTTCTCTGTGCTTGCTATCATATTCTAAATGCAAAAGAACATTAGGTAGCCAGTTTGCAAATCGGTGAGCTGAATGCTGTCTCAAAGGGTCTTGGCTTTGATACGTCACTAAACAACCACAGAACACCATTTACAATTACTGCTTAATCCAAACCGACAAAAAAGACACACTGAAGTCTGGCAGAGCCTTCTTTCCACACTAGACATATAGACCATAAGGAAATCTTATGATTGCAGAAAGTGAATGTCAGAAAAAATAAGTAATGCTCTCTTTTTCACCCATATTTCTTAAAAAGGAAAAAAATTGAAATGCAATGTTTTTCTGGCAACACTGAAAGTGTAAATTCTCATCAACTCTGCAGAACTAAACCAGTTAGGCTTCATGGAGAAACATTAAACTGCATTAAGAGAATAGTTAAACCTATACCCAAAGCATATGAATTCTCTGCTAGGATTTTAACTTACTATCTCACATGTCATCATATTTAATAAAAGTGGTAAGAGTCCTGTTAAAAAAAGAATAAATATAATAAAACAGTTTCTGTGCTATTAAATGGTTATGGTTAAAAAGCACTGCTGAGATAGTTAAAGTGAAGGCTCCAGAGGAACAAGTGTGTTAGACAAATTATTTCCCTGGGTACTGTTTATGGAATCACCCTCCTGTAATGAGGTCTTGGACAAGGCTGCCGTTTTTTGGCTTTCATTTTAATACTCTGACATCATGCAATGTGAGACAGGGACCACCTTTTCCATTAATAAACAATCCAAATACCTAGAATATTTCAAAGCAAGAAAAGCATCTTGGGATGCAACACAAAGTAAAGCAGAGAAAAGCAAGTGAAATCCCTCTCTTCATGTTCTAAGGGTGAACCAAATAGTCTTCTTTACCACAAAATCAACTAAATAAACAAAAAGTGTGCACTGAAATCATATAAGCACATGATGCATGTAGAGAGTAAAGCTTTCTTTTTCACTCATTAATTTAGTAAGTGTTTATCAAGAATCCAGTTTGTGTGAGATACTGTATCAGATGTCAATAAAGGAACAGAAATTAAATATTGGCAAATACCTGCCCTCCAGGAGCTGGCAATTTACTGAGGGAGGTAAATCTCTGAACAAATGGTTAATTACCATGCAAAGCAAACCAAGTTTGGGTTCCAAATGAAAATATGAAAAGCAAATGCATAGAATCTCTGCAGAGAAAAACGTAAATTTAAACAGTATGAAAAGAGACTATGGAAAAAATTATGTTATCTGAGTTCAATGAATCACTTATTTGTATTCTTGTACAGTCTGAAACAACTAACTATGCAAACACACACATGCACCCAACATGAGACTGCACGAAACAATACAGAGAAACATCTGAAAAAATGTACAAAAGAAACTTTAGAAACAGTTCAATTTGGAGAACCCATCCACCACTGACAAGGGGAGCCTGGCCCAGAATTAATATTAAACAATGTGCTTCTGTAGTAATATCCACCATAGTACAATTGAATAATTTGCTTTTACACTTTTATCAGTTTAGTATCAGAAGAAAAACTGCACTGAAATATATGTATTTGCAATGGGATTACTCCTAAGCAGACGGCAGATGATGTTTAAGCTTTTTAGTGTTTCTTAATCTTTAGCAATGGAAAAAGAAGACTATTGCATAAAATAGTTGTTTGCCACAACGCCGCCACCAGAGTGTGGTGGACACTGCATCCTATCACTGCTGTGCCATGTCACATGGTGCCATATCACTGCTGTACGCTGTGCCGTGAAACTCTTCCAGCTCTCAAGGATTAAATGGAATCTTTTGGAAGGCCTGGGAATAAATTCCAAATCAGCAGAAAGAGGCAGAAACCGAACAGCCTCAGCAGCTGACACTAATTTATTCAGATGCATCAGGAACTCTTGGGAGTGAAGTGTCTGCTACCACAACAGGTTCTCAAACTCTAACAAAGTTTTACCACACATGTGATGAAGAACTTTGATTTACGGGCTGTCCAGGTAACATGTGAACAGACAGTATCTTTTAATAACAATTGACACATGTGTTTGTTAAAGATCCAAAACCATCAACATTTTTAGCCATCTACCTTATCTTTGTCTTCTACAACATCTGCCAAGACATCATCTGGATCCAGGATTCCTCCATCTGTGTACTCCAAGTGATGAATCTTCACCCAGTAACTAGGATCCTGTGAGAGAACAAACACATTTTATGACACAATCTTTTTTTTAAGATATATTACGATTTTAAAAGAAATCAATTAACTTACTAAAATATGCTCTCACAGTAATAACAAATTTTTAAACACCAAGAACATCATTTTTTAATTTGGATATTTAGTATTTTTATCCCCTTTAGTTTAAGTCAGTGAACCAATGTACACATATGTCACCAGTGTTCGTACAAGATAAAAGTGAAATGCAAACATTAATCACCTCACCAACTTGAAAAACATATTCAAAGAATTTCTGTATAACCTACAATGATGGTTACGCCACAAGTATTATAGAAAAGATCTTGAGGGTACTTCCCGATACTGAAGAAAGACATCCAAACTGAGGCCCCAGTGCTGCAGGAAAAATCAAAACAAAACCAAAACAAAACCTATAAAGCAGACATCTGTGAGTGCAATAGCTATCACTTCAGAACATGTAAATGAGAACAGGTCACTCCATCTACTTCACTGCTGTAAATCTCCATGCGCAGTCTGTACCTCCAGCTTTTGGGTCTCCAATGACACACACAGCACAGAGCTCCAGCCTTGGTTTCCATTTCTCCCAGCATGGTATCCACTTGCCAACTGTGCTCAGAGTCGAACATGAGTTCTCTGAATTGGGGTAATGATTTAAGAGATTCCCAACTGAAAACTGCTTAAGTACGGCTTATTCTCATATTCAAATTTGAAATGAAGTGATCTAACTCATTCCCTTATCTACATACTTCCTATTTCCAGAAAACATATGAAAATGAGACAGGAACATGAAACAATAAATAAAAACATTAGTAAGGATTTTTATCAAATTGTAATCAATTTGGTTTTGTAAATTGTAGAAAACCCCTCAAAACAGGAAACTACTCAGCTACAAATCATTCAGCATCAAATAAAGGAATAAACACCAGATGTGAAAATAAATGAGAAAAATGGGATAAAGCTCTAAGCTTTTATCACATGAATCTTTATTACGAGTGAGAACTAACATAACCTATAGAAGACAACTATAATTTACAAACACTAACAGAGATGGCTGTCATACACCTCCTCTTTAACTGACTCCTGACAAGGCCATGCTATTAAATAACAATTCCTTAAAGGCATTTATTGGAAGAGTATTGAAATGTGACCCCAGGACATGGTTTTCCAGTAATTCAACTTCATAAAGTGACAGGCCTAAAAAAAAAGTCTGAAGGAATGCTCCTTAGCTAGGCTTTCAACATCTCAAAATTAAGTTTTATATCCATATTGAAAGAGCAATCCCAAGTAAAATTTTGTTTCATTTGTTTCTAATACTAGGTCTAAAAATAGAAACATTGATAATTTACTAAGAAACTTTAAATTGTTGACTTCACTGTGTAGATGGAAATTCCAAAGATATGAGCAGTTACATATCCTCAGGTAAGACAAGCATAGGACAACCATCCCTCAGGCTCTGCCACTTGAGATCTTCACCCACTCAAGGTGTTTGTGCTTGGAAGATGAGCTAAGTGGGACAAGTGAGACGCAAACAGGGAGGAAACGGGGGTACACAAAACACTGCATTATGACCGAAGGACTACATAAACTCCCCAGCAATCTTTGGGAACTGAATATGTTTGCTATGAACATGCCAAAAGCAACGTATTTCTCATGTCTAACTTGGACTTCTGACTAAAATCTAGAGCATTATGTTTTCTGGTTTTCCTTGTAAAAATAGCCTGCTTATAAAGACATTCAATTTAATTAATTTCTATAAATGTCCAATGAGTTGGTTTTTGATATTTACAGCTCTGTAGATGAAATCTGTTGATCTTAATCATGTTTATAAAAAGTAACTATTCTAAACAGGTTTTTAAAATATTTGTACTTAAAAGCACACATCAATTAAATTGTCTGCTTTTCACTTGCGCTGTTTGTTAAAACTGATTTTATCATCTAAAACTGAGGTAAACAATTATCCCTTTAAACTTCACTGTAAGTTTAAGTCTACTTTGCTTCCTGTCTGGAGGTAGAAACAGAAAAGAAAAACTGAGTCCTGATTTTATGTGTGCGTGGATTCACACATGCACACATATACATATGCTACTGAGGAATGAACCCAAGGCTTCTGCACTGAACTACATTCCCAAAATGTATTTTAATAGTTTTTTTTAGACACGAGGTCTTCCAAGTTGCTCAGTTCCTCTGGCTTGTGATCCTCCTGCCTTAGTCTCCCAGAGTCCCGATTTAAAAGAGAAAAACTTAACTAAATATATTAACTAATTAATTAATTTACAGGATTTATGATCTGATCAGGGGTAACAAAAATAGCTGATAAATGGCAGCAAGATGAGGTTTTTCTGTTACTGAGCCCACCTCTCTCACACATGCTCTTGGGGTCTAAACCACTCTGGAAAGTAAGATGTAGCAGTTGAAATCAACACACCTTGAAATAATTTGATTCAAAACACTATAAAACTAAATCAAGTAAAACAATAATAAATTCTGAAATCATACATTTGACAGAAATATTAAAGGAAGCACATGGTAAAGAAAGATTCTGCCTATTGCACATTAATGCTGTTAGTCTATATATTCTTTAAAAAGGCAAGAATAGGTGCATGACAATATCCTCAGCAAAAACAGACAAGTCTAGGACAGCAGTTTCAGGGTGTTCTGTATACTCAAGAGATAAAAATAAGGACATGAATATGCACCAACTAAGGTTCTACCCCTGCAGCATTTGGCCACCAATAACTTTACAGATATATACATCCAACACTAGCAATCTACAGCCATCATAAATTTACTATAAATTTACCTTGACTCTTTCACACATGTAAATATTGCAGGCATTTCAGTCAAGAGTTTGCAATTGATTTACTTGGTTTTATTACCATCAGGAATAAAACTGACAAATATGAAAAGATGATCAAATATGTGTTTTGGTTCACACACTCAATTACTTGGAAGAGTTTACGTACATTTTCCTGATCAAGACATTTATATTTGTAATGCACAAATACCAGATATAGATTTACAACTTTTAAGTTATTTTTAAAATATCTCTGGGCACACGCTCACTTTGCTATTGAATAAGTCTCATTACCTATACTCCTTGGATTATTAAAGTATTGAAAAGTACCATACTATACATTTTATTTTCTGCACTGGTAACAGTATCTAATCTGTTTTTTAATACACACTTAATTGAAACCCTACTGGAATTCTAAAACTAAAACAAACTAGTCTATGGAGAAGAATTGGAGAAGGAAACGAAAACAAAAAACATATGCATAACAGGAAAAAGACAGTTATAGGACATTTTTAATGATCAAATGTAGCAATTGCTCCAAACAGACACTGATATTAATAGCATCAAATATCCTTCATTGTGGATAATGATATGAAATAGAACCCTATGCTTTAAGATTCTCTGTTGATCAAACTGTTGAATAATAATTTTCCATCTGTGATAGCTAAGGAATAGACTGCCATGCCAGACACCGTAACACTGTAGGGTTATGCAGTAAACAACAGAAAGAGGAAACTTGAGAGTTTCTAAGCAAATGGTTATGATGCAAGCAGAGGTATAACGCCAATGAGGTCACAAAGGGAGGAAAAGCCAGTGGCTGGGGAAGGGCTGCATTTAATTAGAGGGAGCAGTCACAGTGCTCAACAATACCACTGAGTCTCACTGACTTCCACTGAAACACAAGAACAACTCAGAATGGAGGTCCACAGAAAAGTGGAAATTCTTTGCAGAACTTAACTTTGCAACATCAGTATCATGAATCAGGTAACTTGTTGTAGTGCTTCTCATGGGCGAGGCACTGTAGGTCTTTTGTGTTTTCTATTATTAATTCATCTATTCTCCAACAGCTTCAAAGGAGTCATCAATCCACTTTACAGGTGAAGATAGCAAAGCATGAGTACATAAACTGATTTATTCTGAGCCAGACTATAAATGGCAGAGCCATAACGCAGTTCCTTAAACATAAAAAAAATTTTTAGATTAATTACTTGTACAAAGAATACTGACATAGGAATCAGGTAGGGTTTATGCCTTATGGTCTATTTATATGCAACATGGACCTAGGCCAGCTGCCATTATTCTGGGCCTCAAACACCTCTTCAGTAGTGAACACAAAGGCTCCACAGCCTTTTGCATGATGGACACCACATCACAGAGAACCCAGGGGTTACAATGGAAGGCCCTGAAGTCTTTGTATACGTCTGACCAGTGCTTCTCAGGTGAGAGAAGCAAGGATAAGCTTTAAAATGTAATTATTCAATTTATTTAAGAGCTTGGGAATATACCAAAGAGGAAGTGTGAGAGTTTGGAAATTTGATACAGTATTATAAAATGCACATTCACCTAGAACTTGGCTACCTTTTCATACTGCTCTGGGGTCATTCTCCCTTCTATCCAAGCCGGACAGGGAATAGGATGCCCCATCATGCACTCAGGAAGGAGACTGCAGCAGAGCATGTCTGGAAACCGGAGCAGACAGTAACCAGTCCTTGGGCAGTAAAGGGAAAACTAGGTTTCAGAAGATAATGCTGAAGCAAAGACTAGCTGAGTAGCACTGACACTTGCAAGGAAAGAACCAATGACAAATATAAACCTTGCTATAAGTCAGCACTAATTGGCTTCAAAGCATGCCTTCACTGTCCCCAAAATAGATCATTCGAATACAAATTTCAGTAGAAAAGCCTAGCCAAGAAAAATCAGCTGAGGTCATTTTAATCAACTGTGCTTCCAAAGAGTTTAAGAGAGCTACAGTGGGACCAAGAGTAGAAAGTAACATCTGGTGAATTCAACAACAGAATCAGAAACATCAAATTATTTATGAAGGTGAACGAGTCCATCTATAAAATCACTTCCAGCTCTAAGAGCTCATCCAAACAAGGAGGTAGAGATATACTGCCATCAGATGAAGGGTAACTTAAGGAATGAAGTATTACTAAACATAAACAGGAGCATTTCATTACAAAAAAGGGCCTGCTAAACTGAAATAAAGCAAGTCTAAACCTATGTATGTCAAATAACATAACCTCAATATCTATTTTGCCAAAAATAGATACTACACACACACACACACAAAGAGAGAGAGAGAGAGAGAGAGAGAGAGAGACTTGACAGGCAACTAAAAATTCAGAAAAAAAATCAACACAACAAATTTAACCTATTTCTATTATATTTACATAAGCACCATACACATGCTAATGCACACATACATATACAGTAACAAAAGAAGGTTACAAACACATTATTCTAAGTATATATGGAACATGTTCCAAATTCTGAAGGTCCAGGATCATTCAAAGTACGTTATCTAGAAAGTTATCCAGAAAATGCCCAAATATTAGAAAATTAGGAAATAAAATTCTAAATAATCCACAGATGAAAAACTGAAAATGAGAAATTATTATTAACTTAATAACTAAAATAACATAAAGTCTTGTTGGAGGCAGCTAAAGCAGGGCTTAATAGGTCCATGACATCCTCTAACTGATATACTAGAAAGAAAAAAAAGCTTACATCAGAAAAGTAAAAAGAGGACAGGTCTAGTTTTTACAATTTTTATAAAATGAACAAATTCTTTGAAAAACAATAACTTCTCAAATCAGATAAAAAACTAACTAACATAAAACTACAATTCAAGAAATGAAATCTATTACTAGAAAACCTTCCCACAAAGAAAAGTCTAGGCTCAAATGACTTTACAGGTAAAATCTCCCTAATATTTGAGAAACAAATAATGCCAACCTGTATACAAATATTTCTGGAGACTAGGAAAACAGAAAAATTCTCCCAGTTGTTTTTATGAGGTGAGCATAACTTTGATTTCAGTATCTTACAAGCTTATTATGAAAAAAAAAGTATAGACCTCTCTCTCTGTCTCTCTATCTCTCTGTCTCTGTGTCTCTCTCTCTCTGGATACTGACGTAAAAGTCAAATATCTATGAATCAAGCTCAGTTGATATACCTATATATAAAGCACATGACATCATAACCAAGGGATTTAGCCTAGTGATATGAATGGTTTAAAATGTTAAAAATAACAACCATGGTTATTCATTACATTATCAGGGGAAAAAAAAGAATGAAAACTAGATGATCAACAAATGGATGCTGAAAAAATATTTGTATAAATCACCAATAAAAAATATTTTAATGAACAAGACAAACAATAACAACATGATAAAATCAGTGAAAGACAAAAAATTTTAAATGATTACATTTACAATGACATTAAAAATTAAATATTCAGAAAATATTGAAAAAATGTTTAAAACTTATATTCTCTGAGTTCAATTCTCAATTCCGTGAAAAAATAAATTAATTTAAAAAATAAAGCTTATATGCTAAAAATTATCAAATGTACTGAAAAATTAAAAAGATTGACATGGATTGGAAGACAGTACTGCAAAGATGTTAATTTTGCTAAATTAGACAAGCAGATATAAGGATACAGAGCAACCAAAACTATAATTCACTGGCAGAAATGTAATTATGTACACTTTGGAAAACTGGTAGTATCCAACATAACACCAAAAGAAATAAACTGCAATATTCATAGCAGAATTATTTCTAATACTCAAAAATCTGGAAATAATCCAAATATTCACCAGCACTAAACTGGATAAAAGGTAGTACGACCATACAATGACATTCCACAAATCAACAAGAATGAACAAAACGCGGGTTCTTACAACAACATGGGTGAATCTCACAGTGTAACACTTACACAAAGCCCCAAACAGAACAAAGCACGTGCTGTACGATTCTGCGTACAGCAAATTCAGAACTGGCATGATGAGCTCAGAAATAGAAACCAGGAGACTGGTCACTGCTTGTGGGGCCAGAGCACAGGCCTCAGGGAGTCAGTGGGGAGGTGAGCCAGCCATGGCTCCCGCTGCTGCAGTCCCAGCTATGGTAACAGAAGCACCATGTGCAGAATGGCGCAGGTGAAACCTCACTCTGCACCGCGGTGGCCACGCCACGCTGAGAGGACTCTGTCAATGCTGAGAGATGCTCACTAACCAAATGAACAGACCTGTCTGATGCTGACCAGAACATCTACAGGACTGCAACTATTTTAAGATGATGGTGTCGAACTAATTTAGTTTTGTTTAAATTGGACCATATAAAAGGAAATCTCTTGCTATCTTAAACATGGTAGGACTACAGTTTACAAGGCCCTGAGCTCTTATACTTATCAGGTAAGAAATTATCCCTGAACATCCCTGAGGAAGAAACCATATTGGAAATGAATATGCTTGCTTTCAATGAGGCCAATATTACTTTTATTTGTACATATAGTAGTATATTGTTCATCACCTATAAGAATGAGCACAAGAAATATCTGAATTATGGTGGAGACTGTGCTCTGTGAAAAATTATTTTAACACTTATACAGGCCAGAGATAGACACATTACCCTAAGTAAATACAGGGGAACTGAAGCAAGCAAGGTCAAGCAGAGAATCTCTTTCGGGCTTACTCTGGGATATATGTTCACTGCCCATACAAGTGAGACTGGCTACACTATTCAAATTCTATCTCTTCTTTATTCTTAAGCTCATCTTCCACAGGTGAATTCATACCAAAAAAATTCTTAAGCTCATTTTCTTCAGATGAATTCATACATAAAAGCTGTATGACTATATGAAATCTATCAAACTGGGAGGCTTCCACATCCAAAAAAGATTTGGCTTATCCAATACTGCTCCAAAAACTGAGCATAGACAATAAAGGGACAAACTGCAGCTCAGCATAGAAAGGTCTTTAAGAGGAGCCTTCTAGGGCCAGTGATATAGCTCATCAGTGTAGCACCTGCCTGGCACGTGCAAGATCCTGAGGTTTGATTCCCAGTACCAAAAATACATAAATAAATGAATAGCGAGTGTTCTATGAACACGCTGGGTTGTATGGCAGGACATATGCTCTCCATGCCCGCAAGGAGGCAAGCAGAATAGACAGCCATAGCTCACAGATGCCGCAGGACAGAAAGTGCAGTACTGAAGATCACTTCAAATTCCCGACCTGCTATACCGAAAACCTGGGCTCCTCAGGGCTTTGACTTCACAGTTAGAGGAACCTCTTAAAAGGAGAACAGAGGATCTGACAGATCACCAGGTTTCCACAAACACTGTGTATCCAGAGAGTCTAAAAGCACAACATGACAGTTTAAATTTCCCAATCTTTCAGTTATTCAGGTATCTTGATGCATAACCTAAAACTTCATTAATTTATTTAAAAATTAAGAAAATCTCTTCTCTCAAAACCAAAAGAATTAGTTTAGGTCAGGTATGTGACACATGCCTGCAATCTCAGCACTCGGAAGTCTGAGACAGTAGGATCACTGTAAATTTGAGGCCAACATGGGCTACAAAGTGAGTTGAAGGCCATCCTGAACTGCACAGTGAGACCCTATCTCAAAAAGATTTTTTAAAAAATTAGTTTAGTAGAGAAAAAAATACTGAGAATTTAATTGATTAGACATTGTGTGTGAATAGGGCAGTTCCTCCCTCTAAGCAACTCCCTCAATAAAATACAAATTGCACATTTTTTAGTCTTAACTAAACATTCATGTCTAAAAACTGTAGGGATTCATTAGCTCATGGGCCATCTGGAGCCCTTTCTCATCTAAAAGGAGGTGATGTTATAGGAAGCTTAAACCATAAGAAAGGCAATGGTTTCCTTGTGATCCTATCATAATTCTAAACAAATTTATTTCAATATAAAAGCACCAACAATTCCAGGGGACACTTCATATTTTATCTCACAGTCTACATTTTGATGATATTACTTATTGTGCTTTGCAAGTAGAAAGAAAAATATATTAAGCTTCAAGACATAAAAAGTTGTTAATCACTCCATGTCATTTTTCACCCTACCTTGTAAAGTAAGCATAGTCTCAATAGTTTTCTTTATATTTTAAAGGGTTCAAAAGGTTCATGTTTTAATATTGAAATCAACCTAAACTTATCTAAGGAAAAAGAGGTCTAGAAAGCTAGAGAGAGCTTCTTTGTTTTCAATACAGAACAAATTTTAATTATTTTCCAATATAATGCCTATATCATCACAGCACACTCTCTTTATAAGAATATGAAAATTTCCTTTTCTATAAATCTATGAATAAGTTAAACGCTCACTATTAAATGCATGAAAGTATAAGCCTCATATAAATTTTCTGGATTAAACAAAATACAGTCTTAAAACTGAAGTTATATCAGAAAAACCAAATATTAACATTTTCAAGAGTCAACTGCTATACTATTTTTAAAAATTCCCAGTATGGAAGATATATTACTAATGTAATAATACTGAAATACAATGATTCAAAATAATTTTACAGTATTGTCATTATTTGTTTCCAGTGAAATTTTATAGTCCAAATCCCACTATGCCGAGGTTTTAGAAGCTTGTGTGGTCCAAAGGAATGCAAAGCACTACAGCCAAAGAACAAAAGCAGCCATCTCTCCAAAGGGAAGGAAAAGCACTTAATGTTTTAAAATATTTAACCATTACAAAACCCTTAAAAGTATTCTACAAAGTGAATTTTAGTAAGAATAAATTTGAGAATGCAAACAGAACTCTCAGTTTGCCTAACACAATCGATTAAATTCAGATTTTGTTGTTGCTATAATGTAAACTTTTTGTATACTAACTCCAAGGAATACCTTTGACAGATATTGCCTCCCACTTATGTATAACCCTATGAATATGACCAGCCAGGACCATTTAAAGCATTCTACAGGTAAGAGCCAGTCTCCAGCTCTTTATCTGAACACAGTTTTATGGCTCCATCACCAAAGAGATGAAGATGGAGTGGAGAATTTTAATTTATAGCAGAAGAGATACTATACCGGAGGCAGTGTTTATAAAAGTAGGTTAAGTCTAAGACAAATGAACACCTCCTCAATTTTATCCCCTGGTCTACCATTTATAAAACTTCTTTTTAAAATGGCAGCAAGGGACAGAGCGGACTCACATATCTCTGCTCTTCAGAAGTACTGGAGGTGAATACTGCTTGCTACTGTGAGCTTCATTTCTTCAGCAAGGTCGTTTCTCCAGAATGCTACAGATGGATCACAGGTGTAGTTAAAAGGAGCACAGCCAACACAGGAAGGGGAACAGAAAAAGCAAAACTCAAATATCCCCTTCTCAGCAACAACCATGCTGGCCTCTCATCTAAACATGATTCTCTGCCAGAATCACAATGATAAGATAGTCTTATTCAAGTATTTGTTGATTTTTATTTCTTGTTTGCCCCCAATTACAGCATAAGATCTGTGATGCAAGAAACCTCCTTTACTTTTTTCATTTCCATATCCTCAGCATCTAAAATTACTTCTGAGATCCACTGAGGACAAGGACAAAAAGAAAGGGAGTAACAAAGGTGGGTAACCTCACACTATCACAGAGGAAGCCGTCTCATGGTGCTTGATACAAGCTGCATTCACTTGAGATGTTTGATGGCACATGAAACAGCACAAGAATACAAACACCCTGGACCACATGCCATTGACACAGGCATGTACATCCATGAAGAAAATGGAAGAAACAAGGCTTAAATTTATTTCAGTGAGGGTGTAAGATAGAAAACAATTCAATGTAATAAGTAAATTAAATTTGGAGTAAGTTAGAAGATAAGTAATTTGAGACAGGCAATAGCACAGAATGATAGGGTGTGGGATCTTGAAGTTTTAAATAGGAGATCAGATCACACTGAACAAATGAAATCCAGGCAAAGACTGAGGAGCCAAGTCAGAGGCAGACTGGAAAAAGGAAGTCAGGTGTACTAATAGACCACTGCACTCTTGAGCAAAATTCCCTACGGTTATTTGTAAGAGGTCAAAGTCAGAAAGGAACCTTAGGTGGGAGTGGGACAGCTTCCTCCTGAGTCAGGTTAAAGCAGCACAGCAGAGAGGCACAGGCACACAGGCAGCACCTGGCCCCTCCACTCTCTCCAAAGTCCCTTGCTCTACACCAAGTGAAATGTTTCCTCTACAAAACCTGCCACTCTACAGAATCAACTAAAGCCCTCCAAGTTTAACAGCATCGCTAAACATGTTTAAAAGCACCTTTTAAGCGAAAATATGTCCAGGAAGGTAGAAGAGACCCATATGTCACATGTATTTCAGGCGACATCTCGCAAACATGTTTGAATCGAGCATGTCCAACTGACATTTACATAGAGACAGACACTGTGTTTCTCTGCACCACACTCTTCAGCCCACAAAGGTAGTGTTGCAGAGGGCAAAGAGAGCCTCCTCGCTTGGGAAGGGAAGGCAACAGAATGCAAGCCAAAGGCCCATCAAGAACAATATCCCAAATGTAAGACAAGTTTCTCACAAGTCAAAACTCTGGCCAGGAAGGAATACTTTTCTCCAGTCTTTCTCTGTACCTGTGTTCAAAACGTAGTCTGCATACGAATACGATCAATGAACTGTTTTTGTGTGTGTGTGCAATCAAATAAACACAGAAATTGAGAAGAAAGTGAGCCTTTAAAAGCTTTACAGCAATTTTCATTGCTGCACTGTCCGTGCACATGATTTGAGTTTTACAAAAATGTGTTTGCGATAGACCATAGCACACAAAACAATCTGGTCCTCTACCACAAATGGTTCAGCAAGCCCCAGGTGAACCAGCCATTTGCCCATGACTTTTAGTATTCAGCACAAGAACATAGAGACAATGACAAGAAAAACTTAGGCAGTATTGTCTAAAGTTATTGGATACATCATTATGTATTACGCTATCATTGTACTATTAAATTATAGAAAAGGAAAATGCCCTAAACAGAAATACAAAATTTTGTATGAGTCAATAACAGCAACAAACAAGGAAGACTCAAAGCTAACCATATGAAAAAGGATGGCAACAATTATAGAGAAAGAAAATGTTGAGGAAAAGGTTTCCTGTGATTTACAGTACAATAGTATTTGCATATATCTGCACACATGTATATATTCCTTTTATTGAAAATAAATGCTAAAAAATAAAAAGAAAAAAGAAAAGCTATGTGACTGTGAGTTTATCTTTTACTTTGTATAACAGCTAATTTAAATCTTATTGTCTTAAAAATTGTCAGTGTTAAAATAAATATTCTAATTAAATTAATTAATACCAGCACACCAGCATACCAGACATAGGTGTCTATGGTTATAGTCTTTAAGACTACCCTGCCTGTTAGTCTGAAAATTGTTCTCAAAAAATGAAATTGAGGGGAAAACAAAGCAAAACAAAACAAAAAATATAACCCCACTACCTTTATGAAAGTAGGAGCTATCTACAACTCAAAGCACAATGTGAAAGACAGAAAAAGGCTGGTGCAGTGAATTCTCAGGGAGGAGGAGGATCAAGTCAAGCACTGCAGGTGGCAACAGCAACATGAGAAGAGGCAGACATTAGGATCCAGGAAAATTAGAGGAAGGTGGAGTAAAATGCTGAATAGAAGTTGCCCAAAAATTGTTTTATGGAAGGGTGAAACTACTAGTTATGTGTCCCCCACCAACCTCACCTGTAAAGAGGTAAGAGATACAATCTCTAGACAAAGAGAGCCACAACACCATCTAAACTCCAAGATATCAGACACAGGGAAGAGCTAAATAAAGAGGGTGACAGACTGAAGCCAGAATACATACACACACACACACCAACCTTACCACCCACCCACTCCCCAAGGCCTAACAGTCAAGAGTCAGCCCTGTTCCCCAACCGCTCCTCACAGTGATTAGAGGAGTATGCTCCCACAAAACTAGGGACCCAGGAAACTGAGCTTCCAACCACAAGAGACAAAAAAACTTTCTCAAGTAAACAGTGACAGCAGTTAATATGCTAACAGGGGACTGCAGAGCACAGCCGCCACAATGGGAACAGGGCAATGAAAGGGTCCAGTAGTAATGTTACCGGGAAAAAAAAATCAATCAATAGATTTGATGATGGTTTTACTTTTGGAAAACTGCAGTGAGTTTGATTTTATACAATTATTAGGAGTGGAAAGAAAGGATAAAAGTCAAAGAAAACTAAGCAAATAAATTACAACTCTAAGAAAACCAAAAATTTGCATAAGACAAAGCAACCATCACTACTATCTCAAGTGTGAACAATGTCTCTATGGCCCAAACAGTGAAAATATTGTTTACAGGCTTAACTAAAAAGCCCAACAATCATTTTGAAAGGCAAAAAAGAGAAAAGGGAGAAGCTAAAGAAAGCTAGTGTTTTTAGCTACCTCCAGAGAATACAAACAGATAATGTCTACCATTGATGATTGAGAGACAGCAGTAGCAGATTACTTACAAAAAGCACACTGCTATCCTTTGATTCATATATTTTTTAGAATTACGGAAGATAAAATTTTAAAGACAACTAAAGGGTTTTAAAGTACCTGCTTCCTGGACACAGTATAGGGGGTGTTGCCCCCCCATACTTGTGTTCAAGTGACACTTGAACGAAACACAGCCAAGCTCATCTGGTGGTGGACTGGATGGAGCTGCTTTCGTACAACAGTAAAATCGCTGCACTAGAGATTATATGAGGTGCAAAAGCAAAAATGTGTACTACTTGGCCCTGCACAAAGGGAAAAAAATGCCACTCCTGCTTTAAACCACACAGAATAATTACCCTCACTTATAAAAAATGACATGGCTCAGAAAGGGTAGCCCAGCTACACCTTACAGACACAATTCTTCCAGACATTTGTTCTCATCTTTTTGAATGCTAACATTCTCTCTAAATAAGCATTTCTAATTGTCTCAAATAAGTGATGAGAAAGTATGCTTGAAGTCCTTCAACTTTTCTTTCTTTCTCCTAATATAGTTACTCAAACATTTTTATTTCTTTTAGCGGTTACCTTTATCTGTAACTAGTACCTTAAACTTCATTTTTTATTCTCTCAGAATACGAGAGCACGTTACAACCCTTCTTTCCTTCTACCCTTCCACATCTATTAGCATTACCGTTACTTTTACACTGCCAAAATTGATAATATATACAGTTTTTTCACTAATAGTAAGTGTGTTTTCTCCAAAATTTGATTCCGAAAGCTGAAAACCACTACATCGCACTGACATTTACTGCAGCAGTGTCCCCTGACAAAGCCAAAGACGTGTCTACTTAGCTCTTTCAGACTGGGGAAATGATTAGCTGCCCTCCATAGTATAAATCTTCAGAGCTGAAAGACTTTATACATTTATGCCTTCTTCAGCGAACATGCGGGTTACCAAATGATCACTTGCCCCCCCCCCCATTTAGGGATAACCAAAGTTTTAACTTTCACTACATGTTCTTTGGTAAGTATGTTACTTATTTACTGAAATTTTTACTGGCCTTTCATATGTTAAAAGGCAAAGTTGAAAAATGCATAAAATTTGTTAACACTCTAAACCAAACCCTTACTTAATGTTATCACATGAAAAGCACAGCATTAAGACACAGTCTGAATACTGTAGATTCTATGAAAGCATTGTTTTTCACAATTTTGATTTATATAGTGACACCCACACACTACTCAAGACTGTAAGACAGTGCATTTTAAAATATTTAACAAAGACTAAAGCATGATGAAGGAACAGAAAGGTAAAAAGAGTACTGAATTTGAGAAACCTTTCGATGGCCCAGATACAGAATGTGCAGCAAGTAACTATAAAAATCAGAGAATGGTGACCGTAAGGGAGCATAGTTATTTGTTTAAAAAAAAGTACAGAGATAATATTTGGAGTCAAAGAATATACAAAATATCTGAAAAATTAGTGGTTAAAAAAAAAATACATGAGCATTTGTCCACAACTACTGACTGTCTTACATCCTAGATCCTGAGGTTACAGTAATGAGTAATGTGGACAGTCCTGGTTTTCATAAGGATTATGGTCTGGTGGATCCTAAGAACAGAGGAGTAGCTTCAGTATTGCTCAGATCACCCCCATTTACCTTGAACAACACCCATGATGGATGGAGTCCTCATGCACTTTCTTGCCTAAACACATTCTGGTTGGGATTTTATCACCCTCTCCCTCAAGTGGATCTGTGTAAGCTTCCTTCTTTATAGTCACACCATCATAAGTACATGTTCAGTCTCCAGTGTCCTTTGTTGATCGCCTGTGGATCCAAATTTCTCAGTGTTCACTGAATCCTGTACACTCTACTTAAATGTATGTTCTCTCCCTACTGAGCTCATCCATGCCCACTTCAGCCTCTACATAAAAGTGGTGGTCGCCTAACAGGTACCTACCAAGATTGACTGAGCTCCCACCTGACATCCCAACACAGATGTCCCAAACCGAGCACATGACACGCTTCTCTAAAACCCTACGTATTTCTTTTCCCTGAAAGAGGCAGTATTTTTCTAGTTCTGAGAGCCAAAAATCTAGGCTCACTCCCTCTTCCTCTCATGTGAAATCTGTCCTCATGTTAGCCCTCATCCTCCGCCTACACTGCAGCCAAAGCAGCCTACCCTCTTCTTTAAACATTTTTTTTTTTTGAGACAGGGTCTTTTTTTTTTTTTTTAATCGGTACCGGGGATCGAACTCACGAACGCACATGTCCAAGACAGGCACTTATGCCACTGAGCTAAATCCCCAGCCCCCCCCCCACCTTTTCCTTTTTTGGGGGAGGGGTACCGGGGATCGCACTCACAACCTCGTGCTTGCCAGGCAGGCCCTTAAGCCACTGAGCTAAATTCCCGACCCAAAAATTTCACTGTTTTTTTTTTTTCTTCTTTTTTATCGGTACTAGGGATCAAACTCAGGACCATGCACTTGCAAGGCAGGCGCTTATGCGGCTGAGCTAAATCCCTAGCCCAGCCCACCCTCTTCTGCATCTGCGCAGTTTTCTCCAACATTCCAGACCCTTCCCACAGGCACGGGCTTGGTGTCCTATGTGTGCCTGCTTCGATTAAAGTGTGTTTCTCTCTTGTTTGTAGTGTCCTTTCATCTTTCTCTTCCTACTTTAATATCAGTTATCATCTCGGAAAGCCTACTCAGATACCTATTTATCTTACATGTATGTGATTCCTTCCCTACTTCTCTAATCAAGATTTATTTCTTTTACTATAATCTGCACATTATATTATTCACACTTGGATGATATCTGATACTTCACCATAGCTCTATGATTATAAGCTGTTTACATGTTTCTTTGTCAGATTATAGAAAATATTTTTAATGTATTCACTCCCCCACCAGATAGCCCAAGTCAGCACACAAATACAGCTTGAGCTCAACAAAGGATAAAGTCAACTGCTAGGGATTGATAAGTAGAAAAAGCAGATCATATTTATATATGAAAAGAATACTTAGGACTGGAATGACTGCAAGAAAGGAAAAATGCAGCAATAGACACCAGAAAATACACATTTATCATTCCATAAATTGTTACCAAACAGCTTTATTCTCTCTTCAAGGACAAAGTCATGGTCCAAATTTTATAGACAGCTAAATTAGGTACAAATATTATAGGCAGTGAGTCAGGGATGGGCCCTCAAAGTCTCACAGTACAAAAGATAAGAACACATTACAACTGTGACTATAGGTTCATTCATTGAAGACCAAGTCTCAAGATAAAGACAGAATGACTAGACTTACACACATCCCAAGGGATAAACAATATTCTATAATCGATATTACCTGGTCCAAAAAGTATACAAAAGCATCAGTCACCTGGGTGAGTGCTCTGGACCTCCTGGCTCAACTCTTCCAGAAAAGATCCTTGTTCTTTCCATGTACACTTGCTACATGACCTGCTTCCTCATGGATCAACATTGCCTAAGGGTCTATACTTGTACTCTTATTGTTTGATTATAGTTTTGTCCCACATTGCACACCTGGTGATTTTGTTCCATAAAACTTTCTCTGTAGAGTTAGTGGCAACCCATTTTCTAGTTCCCTTCCTGTTTCTCTCAGGAGCTGTCTCTCCTTCAATAAATTGTTCCTGTTCTTAACCACTGTTGATCCTTAGACTTCATTCTTTGATTTGGGGGAGCATGAACTCATAGTATCTGATATACAAGAATTATATTTATTTCCTTTATATCATTTGTTAGTGCCACATCAAAAGCTCTTTAAAACTTTGCAGCTACACACACATTGCCCAAGATATTCCCATAATGCCCTGGTAGACCTCTAAAATGTGGTAAACAGTATAATAATCCATTCTAGTGCCAAACCACATTTATCCTAGTAATCTCTAGCTCAGTCATTTACTGAGAATATATGTGAAAATTGTCAGCTAGAGACTAGAGGTAGTTTCATCATAAAAGGGTCTTCCATTTAACTAGTTTGCTGTATAGATGAATAAACTGAGGCCTGTATTAAACATACTCTGGGAGGTCACAATATTAATTGCAGGGTCAGAATCACAGCATAATTTTCCCAAGTTCTGCTCTAGCGAGTTGGTGCTCAATCTGTGTTAAATGGAAAGGTTCACAGGCATGGATAATGAGAATTACTGAAATTCTTCATCTACTGGGCGAGGCATGTGGTGTGATCACTCTCCCTAAAATAAGGAAATCTATTTGCATGTTGAGGCCACAGCCCTGAACCAGATGGCACCGAAGGTTATGCCAGAAAGAACACCCTTGCTTATTTGGCATTTTAGACCCCTGAATCATTTTAACAGGAGCCCAACAGCAAGAGCATGGACCCTGCCCAGCCAGGACCCCACCTCTGAGGTGATCAAAAGCCACAGCGCATTTTTAAAGGGCATCCCAACACCTCTCGTTAGAATACATACATATATTTGAACCATTTTTTAAAGTGCTAAATGGAGACATTCTGTAGTTTCTAGAGAATTTTAAAAGCCCTGGATTAAAGAACAAAGTAAAAAAGAAAATCAAGAAAATCACAGCCACAACCATGATTAATACTGCAGGGTTCAGAGGAGACACTCCCTAAATTCTCAACATTCCTAAACCAGAACAAACATTTTTCTCTGCAGTCTTCTTCATGAGAGCCATAGATTTGCTAAAACTGAACCCAGACAATACTCATATAAAATATTTACATTTGCCAAAGTTCCTATTAAATGCTAGGCTTTTAAGCAAATGCTTAATAAACACAGTGAAGACTGAAATGAAATAAAAGGAGAGGAGGAGACAATGATTCCTCCTGACCACCTCATATTAGCTCATCCTGTATGCATCCACTAATGAGTGCAGGAGAAAAATTCTTACCACTTCTGCTCTCTGACATTCATGTAGCTAACATAAAACTATTATCAGGAAATAGAGCCAAAGGAATAAAGCCTGCTAATGAGTCCAGATTCTCAAAAGCTATTTGCCTGTAAGTTCTTCAAGATGAATTTTACCAGAGTCAAACTGTGCTTTTAAGGAAAGTTTCTTAAAACTCAGAGTCAATTTTTAAATGTAGAAATAAAAATATCCTTTTAAAATATGTATGTTTGTACACTGCATTGTCATTGCAAACACCACACCAAACATGAAAATCAACTTTTACTACATTAAACCAAGGATAATAAATGACTAACTTGCAGGGAGAATAACAAACCCTTAGTTACTCCCAGCTGCCCAGCATTTTATTTGGTTTATGTTACTTGGAGACCACATTCACCTGCTACCTGCAAACAGATGCTCCCAAAAGAAAATACAGGTATTTCTACATTATAAGAAAAGAACTCCAGCCCCCCCCAAAAAAGCAATTGATACTTTATTCCATATTCAGTTCTATCATACTAGGTATTTTCTGCCTTGTCATTTATTTTTCAGATTTGAATTAAGAAAGAAATTCTCAGAAAAAAATCAACCTCTCTCATAAATACCTAATGCAAAAGTGAGTTCTTGTTGTCATTACTGCAAATTAGAGCTAAATTAGGTAGAAGCATTGTAGGCAGCTAGACAGGTCTAAGCCCTCAAAGGTCAATGCAGATGTCAACTGTGGCTGGAGTATCATTCACTAAAGGCCAGGCTGGAAGAAAAGAGCAACTACTCACCCACATACTTCCCCTAAGGATGAACAGTAGTGATTGATATTCTAAATAGGCATCAATTACCCTAGGTGGGGGACCAAAGGTCCTTAACCCACCCCTTCCAGAAAGTCCTTGTCCTTCCCATGTGCACTTGCTATTGACTTAATTCCCCATTTGATTCCCATTTAATCAATATTAATCCAGTAACTATTACTTGCTGTAATCTTATTGGTTGAGCATAGTTTTATCCCATGTCATACCCATTCTGTGATTTTTCCATTGGGTCAATATTGCCTAAGCAACTATACTTGCAATCTTACTGACTTTAGTTCTGTCCCACCTTGAATCTGCTTCACCACATGGCTTTGCTCCTTAAAACACTCTGAAGCAGCAGGGTCTGCAGGCACCGACTTTCTGGGTTCCCTTCTGTCCCTCTTGGACAGAAGCTTTCTCTCAATAAATTCTTCTTACTCTTAACCTCCACTGTAGGGAGAATTCATTCCTTGATTTTAGAGAACACAAACTTGGGTGTTTCAGACATTCAGCAGCTGGTAGTTTCTTTCTCCTTTTTCACTAATAGACAATAACAGTATATATCCGAGATACAGTCTAGCCTCAGATCTTGAATCAAATAAAAATCTCATCCAATCAAGGATTCTATTCTTTGAAAAAGACAGGTTTATTCAAAGCAGACTTCTTAATGTTGTTTCTCATCTGCTATCCATTACCCATATACTTAAAAAAATACATTTCACAATTTCAGCAATGCACACATGCCAAAAAGCCTCTTTTCTAAATCACAATTAAATACTAAAGTAATGCAACTGTATATGATAGAACTAATAAATATGTAATTATCAAATTTATAAACTATGATGACTTAAAAACAGTTGCTGTCTACCATGTACATTTTTTTCTACATAAGGAACTTAACCCTCACACTGCTTACTGACAAGCATTATGAACACTTTTAAAAAGATGAGAAAAGATTCAAAGAGGTAACACACCTCATACAAGGTCAAAGGGCTGGTAAGCTTAAGAATCACACCTGAGGATCATATCCACACGCTAAACACTTCAAAAACACCTGCCTGCCTTCAAAAGCAAAACCAACTCAGTTTCCTTCAACTGGTAAAACAGGTATAAGTTAAGCATCCAGAAGTGTGACTGACCTTAAAACTCGTATTTCATAGTATATGAAGTTTGCATATATGGTATATGAAGTTGCGTAAGTTTGGTGAATACTTCTAAGTACTAACATTGCAAGGGAAAAGGCTGATATTCCCACCAACCAAATATTAAAACTCAGTCAGTGGAAGAATGTGTTAATACTAAATGCCAGAACAGACGGAGATGAGCAAGATGAAATGTGTGACCCAAAAGTGGAATCAACCCAGGGAAAATGAGAATCAAGGTGAAAGCCTAGAATAAACTCACACTGTATAATAGTAAATTGGGACAAAGAATTACTAAAATGTGGCAAATGTCACAATGTTTATTTGCTCAGTTTTGGTGTTTGGATAAAGGGAGGAAATGTAGCAGTCTGACTCTCGTACATAAAGAATAATGGTATGACAATAAATCTGACCATGCAACATAGGGGTTTAGAACATGAAATAGAGTAGCAGTTCTCAAAACTGGTCCTCTTGGGGGAACCAAAGGCCTTTTCAGAGTACAAAATGTCAAAGCTATTTTCATAATAATTCTGGGATATTTCTCTTCTTCACTATGTTGTCATTTGACTGCTGGTGGCAAAGAATTGATGAAGCCTTAGCATAAATAGAGACACCAAAATGTAGACACCAAAATTTTATTGTTTAACTTTATCCATTATCAATTCTAAACAAAAGCAAATGGCTAAGTATTTCCATTTAAGAAGATTTTCTAAGAAGCAATAGAGACTGTAAATTTTTATTAAATTTAACCATTGAGTTTGCATCTTTTTAATCTTCTACGTGACAAACCAGGAAGTAGGAATAAAGCACTTATATATGATGATTATGATGCAGAAGGTAAGGCAAGGCAAAGGTGGCTGGAGAAATGGGCAGGCCTTACCAATTACCAAGATCCCAGGTCATGGGGCAGTGCCAGATGGTTCTCAGGACCCATATGTAAAATTTCTCAAGGCTCCCACCACGTGTGAACGAACAACAGGAAGCAGACCAGACCACAAGAAGCTCGCTATTGTGACTGCTCACAGTAGCCCGCTCTGTGTCTTCTGGACAGAATACACTTTTATTTCTGCGTTTATTCCTTTTTTGTTCTTCACTTATCCCTCAAGCTCTCATTTTCCAAATAAACATTTGGCACTCTTTTAGGCTTATTTCATCCAAATCTTTGTTTGAGGCAAGAAGGATCTGGAAAACCTTGGATTGATGATCTATTTTAAAGGAACAATCCAACAACAGTTCTGCAAAGGAAAAGAATGTGAACAATGAAGTAAAAAACCAAAGTAGCTACTGTTTTCACGGGATGCTCTCTTGAACAAATGATGGCTAGACAAACTAATTTTTTATGATTTGGTACTTGGCAAACATATTCTTAAAAATAAAAATAAGATTGTCACTTCAAGGAAAATAATTTATTGTATTTACTATCAATAACAAAATTCAGATGAAAATTAGAATTTGGAAGAATTTGTGTTTGCTATAGTGAGGTTAGCTTTTTAGTACTTAAAGACCTTTCTGATCAGTTTTTAGTACTTAAAGACCTTTCTGATCAGTTTGGTGCTCCTGATATGAATATGGTGATTTGAGCATCATACAATGAAATATGTCAATATTAGAAAGAACTGTGTGATTCAAGTTATCCGTACTGCTAAGAGAAAAATGCATGATGCCACAGAATTGTGTGTCTGTAAACAGCTTCACTTAGAATGAAAGACCAATGCATTTTTTAATGGAGTATGGTACAAAACTTAGCAGGACTGATAATATTTTTAGTTTTCTCCTTATAAGAAACCTTCAAGAAACTACCACTTGTCAAGTTTCGATAAAGAATAATTTCCACAATTACCTGAAAAGGTGATTAAAATGATTCTTTCTTTTACAACTATATGTCTGTGTGAGGCCAAATTTTCTGCATACACATCAACCGAAACAGCACATAACAGACTGCACTAGATATATGAGACTACAGTTGCCTTCCATTAAATCAGATGTTAGAACTATAAAATTATTAAATGATATATATTTCTCAAAAAAGCCCAACCAGGGCTATTATTTAGATACATTTTCAGATATCTTAAATATCTTAGTTCTAAAGCGTAATCCAAAATACTGGTAAACATAAAGAAGCCATAGCCCACTGTGGTCCTCAGGAAAGCGAGCAGCAAAGAGCTCCTAAGAAGAGAAATCAGCCATCCCCTAACAGAGTTCTACATTCCAAACAAAGAATGGAAAACAGTACCTGGTTATCATGGCTCTTTCTCCCTCTAATCAAGAGGTATCAGGTTTGAATAGTAAATACCTTGTTTAGGAATCTTAAAGTAGGAAGTAAAGTGCAGCTGGCGTCCAATCCTCCGGGTGAGGAGTGCCCCACAGCCTTCCACAGCTGCATCTTCCTGATCTCACTGGAAGAGCTCTGATTCAGCAGGTGGAGTATGTAAGCAAGGAGGAACACAAAACTCAGGGTAAGGCTGGTGGAAAGGCTACCCACTAAGGGAATCAGGGTGCTGAGTCAACTGCTCAGGGTGAGGTGGAAGAGGGTAGTAACACCTGTTCCTAAAAGACAGCTTAACAAACAGGTACAACTGAAGAGAAAGTGAATGTTTCAATGGCCCCAGAAATACCAGTTCTTGCGAGGAAGAGAAACTGCTAATAACTCATCTGATCCTTGTAGAAACAGTGGGGCAACTAGCTGGTAATGCTCCCTGGACAATGTATCAATATGCAACTGTGCACCAAACATGGAAGTATCCAGGCTGTGAAAAGGGCAAAAACTAAGGTTTTGGCCTAAACATCATGCATGTTCTATAAATTCACTCATTTAAAAAACAAAGCTCTATGGAGTTAAGATGTATTAGATGTTTGTAACACCTTCCTTTAGAAATCATAAAACATTATGTACTTGCTATTATTAGTGACAATACGTTACAATCCTTAAAAAAATGAACAACAAAACATTTCACAGGAGGGATCAAAAAAATAACAGATAGGAAATGCTACAATGCGCTTAAAGAATCAACATTTAGTACCAAAATCACTTCAAAAATATACTTCTGTGACCTTGTGCAGCCCAGATCAGTGCTTAACAGGACACTGGCATAGTCCACTGATGATTTGTTATACACCAGCTGAACTTCTGTCAGAGTATTGACATAACGGTAAATTAGCACCTTTTTAAAAGATCATACATTGCCATGTTTTATGTATTTTCATAGAGCATCTCTCCAACTTAGCATATTCCCTGGCAAAATACAGATACTCAATAAATAACTGCATTTGTTTAAAATGTTTAATAGCTGGGACTGGAGCAGGGAAGACTTTTTCTTTAGGAAACATGTAAGCATCTGATAGCTGCTTTTATAAAAAATTACAAAGACTGGTTTGGAGAAGATGGTTAATTGCAATAACATGGTTGAAAAATTAATGACCAATTGAAGGAGAAAACCTTCAGACTCAGGAACGTAACACAGGGGAAGAATTCTGCTCAACAAACATTTGTTGAGTAGTTTCTTCCCTAAGAGAAAAAGACAGCAGGTGGTACACTGTCCGTAGACCTTGCTGAGAGTGACCAGCAGACACTGTATTCCTGCACTGAACCTTTAAGAGTAAGATGAGCTATCTACACAGACTTTTTCAAGTGGAGCCACATTGCTCTCAGTCTCCGATGTACACTGAAATTCTAAGTCTTCAGCGCAGAAAGAGAATGGCATTAAGGCCAGGATTGTATTAAACAGTTAACAGTTGTCAATTTATGTTTGGGATAAACAGGAACTCTGGCTGGGGCCTGTTTCATAATACTGAAATCTTTTTAGTAAGCAGTATCTGTTGTTTATAAAGGCTAATTAATATTATTTTAAAGCTGCTGTTAAATAATATGAAAGTACTTAAGAAGGTGACAAAATGGTCTCAAACACCACTATCCACAAGAAGAGAATCCTAGATATTACACAAACCACAACCCAGCCCACAGAAGCGTTTTCATTCAACTTGCACAGTTTATTTTGTTTTGTTTTCTACTGGGGATTAAACCCAAGGTCACTCTACCACTGAGCTACATCTCCAGTCCTTTTATTTTATTTTTTTTTAATTCTGAGACAATGTCTAACTGAGTTGCCCAGAGAAGCCTCCAACTTGCAATCCTCCTGCCTCAGCATCTTAAATAGCTAAATTTATAGGCAGGAACCTGACTTGACTTGCACAGTATTTTATCTTCTCTTCTCTTATCTTATTATTTTATTTTATTTTATTTTATTTTATTTTATTTTATTTTACTTTGAATAGCATTTTAAAGGTGAGAAATTCTCTATAGACATCTGGCTTTCCAGCTCCTCTCAGAAAAAGTATGCAATCTGTCAAAAGTGGGCCTCGCCAGGTGTGATAGTACAGGAAAATTGAAAATTCAACTTAGTAACTTGTCTCAAAATAGAAAAAAAAAGGCTGGCGATAATGGATCAGTACAAAGGCCCTGGGTTTAATCCCAGGTAGCAAAACAAAGAAACATGGGCCTACATTCCAGAGTGAAAGGAATCAACTAGATCTGATCCAGGATGCTGCACATGTCCACATGTACACACAAATACTAGTGCCCCCCCCACCTGGCTGGTCCCCATCAGTCCTTATTGCTTTCTTGCAGCCAGTCTCATTCAGTGACCTTGATTTCCCTGTTTAGCAGCACAAGTTATTGAGTTGGAACTCTCGGCCGGTAGCTTCAAGTACAAATATCTCAAGGGATCCCTCTTACTGATGCCAGCTACCTAAAGTGCAGGCTGAGAGTAGAGAGAGAAATCCCTTCTATGGGGTTACCTTTTGGAGACAAATCTGATTATAAAGCAATACAATTGCCCAGTTGTATCAAAATAATTCAAGATTCTTTCAACAAACTGACTGAAAACTAAAATGTCTGAAATTGATTAGTCTCCAGGTCAAGTACTTCTGGTAACATTCCATAAAGCAGTAATATGTCTGAAATACAAATTGAGGAGTTAGCATTTTCTGAGATCAGTACAGCTAGACTGCTAGCACACCCAGCGAATGCTAAAATACCTGCAACAATAAGGGGGTCACCCTGGGTAGGCAGACTTTCAAGGATGAAGACATTTACACCCAGATAGTACATTTGAATGCCTACAAGCTTCTCAGCATCCACAAAGATCATAGGATTTGGTGTGTACAGGTTAGTAAGAAAAAATAAAATACTCAGAGATGCATTAATAATAGCAGATTGCACCCTGGAAATAAAAGCTGAGATTAAATACAATGGCTGTAGTTGCACAGTAGAGCAAAACTTATTATAATATGACATGTAGAAATGAATAAAAATTATTTGAAACTCATGTTTCTTTTTAATCAAAACAGAAAAAAGGGTAGAATAGAGAATTTCAAAAAACAGTAAGAAATCAACACTAGTTAATACATTATACATTGTTATCCTAGAATTAGTTGCTCAAGTTACAAAATAAAAAGCATGAAAAATGAACAGACAAACACTGACTGCACAAACTATTCTTTTTTATGAACTAACAGAGAATTAGTAGTATGGTTTCCTATCTTGCACACTTAAACATACATACAGTTGTAAGTGTATATCTACAAGTTTTTCTTTCCTTTTGAGTACTTTCTTTACCTTTCATTACTATAATACCTATTGTACATTTTGAAAATTATTACTCTTTCAGTTTTTTATTATTATTTCTACACTAGAGAGACTATATTTACAAATGTGAGTATGATTTATACACTTACAAATATAGTCTCAAGTTGCCTCCATTTACCTTTAAAGGCTCAAGATCATCCTTTTTTATAGCTGAGTAATATTCCATTTTATAAAAATACCACATCTTTTTCATGCATTCTGCAGTTGATGGGCATTTTTGTTGTTTATAAGATTTAGCTATTACAAATTGTGCTGCTATAAACATGGGTGCACATATTTTGCTGAGACATCCCATTTTCAATTTTTCAGGGAAAATACCCAGAAGGGAAACAGCTAGATTGAATGGGACTTCCAATCCTAGATTTTTGAGGAATCTCCATACTGATTTCTACAGTGGCCATGCCAATCTACACTCCCACCAACAGTGGAGCAGTATTTGTTTTTCCCCACAGCCCTGCCAACATGTATTATAGGTTGATTTCTTGATGGTAGCTATTCTTTCTGGAGTGAAATGGAATCTCAATGCTGTTTTAATTTGCATTTCTCAAGTGATCAGTGATGGTGAACATTTCTTCATGTATTTATTTGCATTTGTATATCTTTATCTGGAAACTCATGTTTCAAATACTGATAATTTTTAGAAATCTATTTAATGATGAAAACAGCATCTATTTATTAAGCACTGTTCTCCAAGTTTTGGAAAGGAAGTAAAAAATTCATGTATTCTGGAGGTTATATAACTTTTTATCTTTTAAAATTTCTCAGCTTTGAGATAACTATCAAAAAGAACAGTGACTTCACTTTGTTGCTTTCTTTGCAACCTGTAGAATATGAAAATATCTTTATTAGCTACAATTCTGACATGGAATTATTATATAGAGTATATAAATACTTCAAGAAAATTAATCCCCAGGGAAAAAAATAACTCAGTAGAAAATGGGACTTCCTGTCTGTCAGCTTTCCTGTCACTGGGACAAATATCCAACACAAGCCATTTAAAGGAGGAGGGGTGTATTTTGGCTCAGTTTCAGTAGGGTCAGTCCATGGCTGGATGGCTCCAAGGCAGAAAACATATGGTGGAGGGGCATGATGGAGAAAAGCTATTCAAGTCATTGCTGCCAGAAAGCAAAGAGAAAAAGGAGGGGCCAGGGATGGGAACACACCCTTCCAAGTCACACCCCGGTAACCCACTTCTTGAAAGTTAAAGACAACATATTACAGCAATTCATGAGTACCCATGTTTATAGCATTTATAGTAGCAAAATAACTAAAGCAAGAAAACAGCCTAGATGCCTGTGAACAGATAAATGAATAAAGAAGTTGTGGTCTGTAAAGAAAATGGTCTGTAAAGAAAACTATTCTATCATAAAGAAGAATGAAATCAGATCATTTGAAGGAAAATGGATAGAAGGGTGCCTTTGAATACAGGTCAAAGCTTGTCTAAAAAAGTTAAATACTTCATGTTTCCTTATATGAAAACCTAAAATACAAACGAATAAAATAGAGATACAAATAACTAGAAGGTAAACTCTTTGAAATGAGCAACCGGACTAAGGGGAGACAGTAGAAAAAGGAGGGATTAAAATGACCAAGATATGTCATAGGCATGTACCAGCTCCCCAAAACAAATGTCACTCTTCTATATTACTAACAGCACAGAAAAAAAGTCACCAACTTTCATTCAGGACTTGAGGGCAGCGGCAAACACTGAAGACAATCTTCTATACAATTTGTTAAGTCAGATGCTTATTTACTAAGATCCAAAGATGTTTTCAAAACTTAGAGGCAATAATAGTACCTACTTTGTTCTTAAAGCTACACAATCCAATAAAGTGAGAAGGTCTTATCTATAAGAACATGGAAAAATTGTACAAATCAACTCCACACCTACTACTCAGTCCTCATTTATGTAAAACAAACCAGTTTGTTCATTCTCTTCTTCAACAGTTTGATTTCAAGGAACTAATAAGGTGAGGGGTTTTTTAAATTTTATTTTGGAGGTAGTAAAAATACAACAGAACAAGACAGAACAAAGCCAATGGAAACAATGCAGTGAAACTGGTACAGAACTTCACAGCAGGACACTGGGATAGTAGTAATAGGTACTACAGTATATTTCATTATCTTCACAATAGTTGTCCAGTCAGTTAGGTATAGCGAAATCAAACCAAAAACAGAACATTATAAAACAAATTGAAAGAGAATATTGAATGGAGCAAAACAATCCTAACATAACATAGCAAAGCATAACAACCATAACAAAACAAAGCAGTGAAAACAACATTTGCCTTCAAACAGAAGATAGAAGGAAATCCCCCACATTTGCTATAGTGCATATGGTTATCCTCCCAAGATATGCTCAGACCCCAGTTGCTAACGCGGGGCCGGGGGAGGTGTTGATTCTCAGCCTGCATGCCAGTAGGCTCACGGGAGATGCTGACTGGTTCTCTTGGCTGGCACCAGAGGCACTTACCAAGAGGACGGGCAAATTGCTTTCTTGTACAGCTGCCTAAGTTCCACCCTGGCCAGGTCTTGGGAGCCACTGAGTGAGTCTCCTCCTGCCTCATGCCAGGGGCGCTTGCCAAGAGGGTGGGCGAATTGCTTTCTTGTGCAGCTGCCTAAGTTCCACCACGGCTGGATCTAGGGAGCCGCTGACTGGTTTTCCTCCTAGGTCACGCCTGAGGCGCTTACCAATAGAGCGGGCTGAGGGTTGTTTTTTTTTTTTTAACTTTCTGTATTCAAGGGGCCTTTGAATAAAGGTCAAAATATAAAATTCTAACATATTCCAAATGGAAAATTAATGTGAATAAGTAATCAGAATAATTATTATCCATAGGAGAGTACTTTATAACAGCTACACATTTGTCTTTCTGGATCTAGGAAGTTCAAATCATATCTATAGAGTCACCATATCTTTCTTAGCTTCTAGAAAAGAGCATTGCATTTAAATTCTTGAATACCCATAAGCAATAGAAACTAGGAAAATCAAACATGTATACATATTACCAAAAGGTTCTTATTTAATTTTTAAAATCAAGTATTGTTAAAACATCTTTAATTTTAGTTGTATGCAACCATGGCTTACCAGTATACATCAAAATCATGTAACAGAAAAAACTTATGATCATAGATGCTACTTGCGTATATAGAGTTTGAAGGTACAGTTGATCAGCTGAACATTTACTGAGCATATCCAACACCCTGGGTTCAATCTCCAGCAAAAGCTAAGGAAGTTGACCACACCCAGCAGCCTTCTTTCAGTCCAGGAGGCCGAGACCATGCAGGGGGACTCTCAGCCCTCTGGTGCTGGCCCAGGGAGAGTTTGAGACCAGCGCTCCCAGCGGGTGAGTTCCCATCCAGCTCCCTAGGACACTGCACTGGGCCCTGGAGGTTTTCCAGGTCTCAATACATCACGCCAAGCTTCTGTCTTTCAATTCAGGGAGCCAAAAACCTGCGGGGGAGTCAAGACCGCACAAGGTGAGCCCCAGTGCTCCAGCGCTGGCTTGAGGAGAGTTTGAGACCTGTGCTCCCAGCAGTTGAGTTCCTATCCAAATCCCTAGGACACTGGACTGGGCCCCAGAGATTTCGCGGGCCTCAGTGCACCACGCCCTGCGGCCTTCTTTCAGTCTGGCTGAGATCATGCAGGGGGACTCTCAGCCCTCTGGCGCTAGCCTGGGGAGAGTTTGAGACCAGCGTTCCCATTAGGGAGCCAAGAACCTGTGGGGGAGTCAAGACCTCGCAAGGTGAGCCCTAGTGCTCCAGCGTTAGCCCAGGGAGAGTTTGAGACCTGCGCTCCCAGCAGTTGATTTCCTATCCAGCCCCCTAGGACACTGGACTGGGACCCAGAAGGTTCGCGGGCACAATGCAACATGCCCAGTGGTCTTCTTTCAGTCCAGGATACTGAGACCATGCAGGGGAACTCTCAGCCCACTGGTGCTGGCCCGGGAAGAGTTTGAGACCAATGCTCACATTTGGTTGAGTTCCTGTCCAACTCCCTGAAACACTGGCCTGGGCTCAGGAGGTCCTGCAGGCCTGACTGGGTCAAGCTCAGTGACATTCATTCGGTCCCAGGAGCTAAGGGTACAGAAGGTGATTCCCAACACATCCAGGGGTAGCCTTGGAACACCGCTCAAACCAAGGAAATATAGGAAAATGACAAAACAAAAGACCAAAAGGCAATCTCAAATCTCCAGCCAATCCCAAGAATGCCTAGAAGCCATATATATACATAGAAGAAAATAGAAGCCATACACCTGAAATGACTGAAATGACATCAACTGAAATAAAGAAGCAACTCAGGGAAGCTATGGAGAAACTCAAATCAGAAATAATTTCCCAGGTAAAAGAAGAAATGATAAAAAAAGTGAAAGAAATAGTGAACACATCTAATGAAGACACAGCTAAAAATTTGAGGAACAAAGCAAACAGATAGAATCCCTGAATGAACACTATAAGAAACAAACAAAATGCATGAAGTAGATTCAAACAGATATACAGGAAATCAAAAATTCTATTGAAAGTTGCCCAAACCACCTCAACGAAAGTGAAGATAGAATTTCAGACCTCGACGATAAGATCGCAGCTAGTGAACAAGAAAGGAAAGATCTTTTAAAAATAACAAGGAATCAGGAAATAACAATTCAACAGCTGCAAGATGACGCAAAGAAAGACAACATAAGATTAATAGGGATAAATGAAAAAAAAAGGGGATAGCACAAAAGACATGAAGAGGCTATTTACAGAAGTAATAGCTGAAAATTTCCCAAACATGAGAATGGAAACTTACATATGGATTAGTGAAGCATACAGAACTGCAACTAGCCATAACCAAAATAAAACTACCCCAGACACATAATAATCACCATCCCAGAAATCCAACATAGGAACAGAATGCTAAAAGCTGTTAGAGAGAAAAGACTGATCACCTATAAAGGAAAAACTATTAGAATCACAGCGGAGTTCAAACACAAACAACGAAGTCAAGAAGAACGTGGGGTGAAGTATTTTGGATCCTAAAGGAAAACAACTTCCAACCCAGACTGATGTACCCTGCAAAACTGTCCTTCAAAATGGATGGAGAAATAAGATACTTCCATGACAAAGAATAGCTGAAGAACTTCATCATCACCAAACCAACCCTACAAAGAATACTGAGAGACATTCTAGATACACATAGGATAAAACCACTAAGCAAGGCAGACAATTAAACAGAATGGAAAGGTAAAGATACAACAGCAGAAAGATAACATGTCAACAACAAATCAATATATAACAGTTATAACCACTAATGTAAATGGCCTCAACTCACCAATCAAAAGAAACAGACTGGCAGAATGGATCAAGAAACAACATCCAACCATATGCTGTCTACAAGAAACCCATCTAGGCTGGAACTTAGGGTGCCGAGCCAA
>PVJX010009444.1:0-60988 GCA_004027295.1 Dolichotis patagonum
CTAGAGGGCACAGGCTAGGAGCTTTAGCCCTCTTCAATAGGTTATCAGAGATTAGAGTTCACCCAGGGGCAGTGTGCGCTAGCTCCTCCCTTCTGGGCCAGTCAACCTTTGCAGGCCTTCACTGCGTCAGTGTGCACTGATCTCAGGGAAGTAACTGGGTCCCCACCAGGGGCGTGGCCTAGTTCAAGCAGATTCCACCCATCCGCTCGGCGAGGGGAATAACCAGCTGAAGCCACTTCCTTATGGAGTTAGGGCTGTCCTGCCCAAATCCAACATGTCGTCCAGTCGGTTTCCCCTTTCCCGTGGGAGGGTCTTATTCCCATCACTCACCCTTTCCGGAGACCTGCTGGACTGCCCAACCTCCGACTTCAGCACGGCTGGGGTGGGAATTCACGGTGCCTCTGGGTGGGTCGTGTGCAGTGTCGGTCCCAGAGAGCTGCATGCTGGGCTGTTCAGCTCCAGGCTCCAGCGGCTCAAGCCAGTCGCTTTGGCGCGGATCGCTTGTACAGGTCGGGCGGAATTCAGGCGTCTTGAGGCGGGTGCTGTACTCGCCGATCTTATCTTCACTAATAGTAGCCCCAGGACCTCTTATTCGAGTGGGTTTTTGAGCTTTAGTTTCTTTCTGGGTTGTGAGAGTCTATCTCTCTCTGTTTGGGTCTCTCCAGGGTGTTTTATTCTGGCATTTGAGCTGTCTCTCTCAGAGAGGGTCTCTCTCCTGCTACCTACCAGTCCGCCATCTTGTCTCTATCCCAAAAAGCAATGACTGCATTATTGAGTAGGTATATATGAAGTTTTTCAGTTTAAGAAAAGTTTCTAAAATTAAAAGATCTGATATAATATGTATTTGAAGCGGGAGAAAATTGACCTATATTTTATAAGTAACAGTTGATTTTTGTTATGTATCTAAATGTTGATGTATATAAGAATGTACAATATTTTAATTAAAAGAGAATTAAATCCTGTTAGTAAATGTTAACAGTTTTTTGTTTTGCTGAAGATAGCATGTCTGATAAATTGGCCAATACTTATGAATGAATAATTTCTTGCTGTAATGGTTGTTACATTGTGTCAATTTGAGAAGTCTAGAATTGAGCAACTTAACAGGGAGTCACGGTCTTCATTTTATAAGCATCCTCATCCTGTGCAATGGAGAGCAGCGATATGATATGAATGTGACCCCCTCATCCCCCATGGGGGTAGCCTGCTTACAACATAAGGGAAGAAAAAAGATATTCTCTCTTTCTCTTTTTGCTTTTGCTGCTTTTATTGTTTCCTACCATCTTGAACTTTTGCTGCTGTGCCATGCTTTGGAGCCAGGTAATTAGCAGACTTAAACCTCCACAAACTGTGAGCTAAGTAAACCTTTCCTTTCCTTAATTTTGAGTGTTGAGATATTTGGTTCCCCTTTGAGATGCATTTAGTTTTCAGTGTTGCTAAATAGCAGTTTGCTCTTAATTTTCAAAATGTCTAGATTTAGAAATGGTGCTAAATTTTCAAATAATATTTTCCATGCTATGTTTATAGAAATGCCGTGTGATATTTAAAGCTCTACATGTTTATTTCAGTACTGATGCTTATGTTATTTTAAAAGGTGCTTGAATTAGCTTTACAAATGTCCATCATAACTAGAAGAGGCTGTTGGTATGCATACAGGAATACCTATAATAACTCCATTTTTTTTTTTGTTTTTTCTTTTTGAGATAGGGACTAAAACTCTTGCCCTTGTGCTTGCTACGCAGCAGCTGTGCCACTGAGCTATATCCCAGGCACCCTGTATTAATAGAATTTAGAAGCAATAAAATATTGTCAAGGATTCTAGTAGATTTCATTGTAATTCCTAATTGTTTATTGCTACACCTAAAAAATTCTTAAATACTTGAATGTTCAAGGCTGTATGATATGCAATTTATGACTGATTTATAGCATAGCTTGGTCATGTGAGTAGCTGACTAGTGAAACATGATTAAAAGTGATGTGTAACAGCTGATTGGAAGCATTTTGAGTAATATCATGGTTCTTCCATTGTTTTTATTCTTCTGCATGAAAACAATATTTCTGCTTGGTTCCTGCATGAAGACAATATGAAGCAAAGCCACTGTTGACCTATAGATAAGATAAGAAAATACAAACTTTGTGATTTATTACACATTTGGTATTCAGGTATCTGTATTATTTATTTCTACATAACTTGACAAAACTTATTTAGAAAATAAAGATAAATTTATTAGAATAAACTTATTGGGAAATAAGAATAAAATATAAATTTTATCTATTAGAAAAGTTAATATAAGTTTAGAAAGAATTAAAACAGTAATATGAATAATTGTTCTGAACACACACATTGTAAGGTAAACTTTGTCTTTCCCTTTAATTCCTTTCCTTTTATTTTTTCTTTTGTGCTTTTATGTGTTTGTGCACATGTGTTTACAAATCTGGTCTTTCATAGGAAAAATTCGTTTTTAATTACTATAGAACTGACCATTTAAAATATTGAGCATACTTAAGCTGAAACAGAAACGGGGAAAAAAACCACTAACTGCAAAACTAACCTCAAAAAATGCAAGAAACCAGCTGAAAAAATGTAGATGGAGTCAATTAGATCATTGGAATTGCTATGGCAAGCAAAACAAAGTTTTAACATCTTTAGTTTGCTGAGTGTTCAGTTTTATTTTCTCTTTCTCATTTTCAATAAAATGAGAGAAACTTTATGCAACTATTCACATTTTATTCTCATGTTTATATATGCATGGTAATAATATAATAGTAGTGCAACCAAAGAAGTATTTTAGTCTATTTCTGTGCCATGCATGAGAAGTAATTTAGTACAGAGATTATTTTTCTCAGCTTGTGTATGTCGCATTTTCTCTATCATTTATGATGTTACCTGTGAGTGATCTTTCTTCCAAAAAGGGAAGGAAATCATTTGGTTCTCTAGTTCCATATTTTCTTATTAATTCTTCCTGTTGTTAAAGATGTGTGCTCTTCCTGGACACATGATGAGAGCACAGGACTGACAGCCATCCTATTTATTATCGTGGATCTAACCTATACTATACTAAGATCACTTTTGAAGTTTTACAAAATAAAAGTATTTACATCCTAAACACTTTTTCTCCAAAAATGAAAACTACCTTTGTTTCTATGGTGCTATAAAGTATAATTTGACAGTTCTACTCTTGATGTTAATTTATATGTTGTTTTTAATTTTGCAAACTTACATTAATTCAATGAAGTGTGCAGTTTAGAAATAGAGGTCATTAATATTTCTAATGTCATATTTCTTCTAGGAAAAAAAAGGAAAGTACTGTAAAATGTTTGAAATGCTTTTACAGCTTTCTGCTGGGGATATGGGCCTGTAATCCTGACGTTCAGGAGACTGAGGCAAGAGGATTGCCTCAAATTCAAGATCTGCCTGGGTTATATAGTGAGGTCAAGGTCAGCCTGGGTTACATAGTGAGACCCTGTCTCAACAACAAACAAACCAAAAAGCAGTTTATTCAACTTTTTTCTATTCTGTGCTATTGAACTTTTCCAAGCATTCAAAAAAGGTTAATTTTAACTGTGCATGTGTACACGCACAAACACACACTCACCAATGATGTCTTAGGTTTTCTTGCTGTCACTCATATCAAGAAAGAATACAACATCTTCTCTTTCCATGGTCACTCCATTGCCTGAAAAAAAAAAAAAAAGCTACTACTGTATTTTAAAAAGATCTGTGCTTCTACAAAGAAGTAATACATTCAGGTCAAAGAAAAACATTTTTAAAAGCTGAATTTTCCCAGATAGGTAGGTAATGAAAATGACTTTTCAGTGGGAGTACAGTGTGGCTAATCTAAGAGTTTGAAGTTACCTGAGATTTATGGAGACCTTTGGAATTTCAACTTGCTATAGAATCTTGTGTCCAGATGGCACACATTGCCAAAGATGGGTTTGAAGATTGCTGTGTGCTGTCAGTGAGGTCAGGTGGAGAGAACAAAATGACAGGAAACTCTCAGAACCAGTGCCCCAGAGGCAGTCAGCATCACGCCTCAGTTGTAGCAGTGTGAAGTCACAGGAGCAATGCTAAAACAGATATCATGATACACCATTTTTCAGGTACTGCAAAAACTAAGGATTTTTTAAAAGGACTGTGTATTTGCTCTGTGCTTCTGAGCAAGTTACTTACTCATGCCAACTCTGTAAAAAGGGGCTGAATACAGCTTCACTCGTAGAGTTTGTATTAAGCTTTTGGTGTCCTGAGGACTCAGGCTGTGCTTTTAGAATGGTTTGTTTTCTTCTTTTAAAATTTTATTATTATGTGTTTGCAATACATGCATTTTACAGTCACTTTGGGGAGTTGGTACATGTATGTAATACAATTTGCTTTCATAAAATCCCTATTCCCTTCCCCTCCTGTCTCCTCCTATTGCTCCTCTTTTGCCTTTTGCATTCTTGCTCATATTGTTAATTTTAGTTCATGTTTAAGGCATACAATTTCCACATTCATTGATATTATTAGGACCTTGTATCTGGCATATGTTTTCTCTACCTATTTCCTCTCCCTCACCCTTTAACCCTGGTCCCCTGGACCCTTTCCCCTCTTCAAAAAATCCATCCCATTGTCTTGTTCTATTCTTGTAATTTTCTTTACTCAGATGAGACATATCAAAGGTATTTAAGCTAGTGTGCCTGATTTATTTCAGTGAACATTACATTTTCCAGGTACATTCATTTTCTTAGAAATGTCTTAAAAATGTCCTTCTTAAATATGTCCGGTAGCATTCCATTATAGATATATAATGTGATATACAGATATCACATTTTCTTTATCAAATCATTTATTGATGGGTGTACAATTTCCAACATTTTGCTATAATGAATTTTTCTGAAGTTTTTATGTTTTGTGAGAGTCCTAGTACTGACTGAATTGAATTTGTTGTCCACAAGTAATATAGAATCTCAGAGGAAACAGATTTAAAATGATTGACCACTATGAAATTTCCTAGATTTGACTATTCTAGAAAAATTACTGCAAATTATAAAAAGAATAAATTTTAGATTATTTAAAGACTTCATGGAACATATAAAAAAGACCAAATAAAATGTTTTGCACTGTGGTTAATTTTGAGACAGGAACTATCACAATTATGTAATATTAATAGAGAATTATGGAGAAAGTTTCCATAATGGGAACTTTCATGAAACCTATTGACTTATGTAGAGTATCAATGGACTAAAATGAGATTTAGCCTAAAAGGAATTTTTATAAGTATTAAACTATTGGTATTATTACAAGGAGATATATAATGATTGATAGAGTGTTTACTAATGAAAGGTAAGTTGATGTTTTCAGATGAATTTCAGTTATTTCCAAGAGACTACTGAGCCCTGAAGAGGATGGAGAATGACAAAAGTCTCTTGGCTCAAAGTTTGAATTTGAAAAATGATTTAATCATCAGCACCTTAGATAAGAATACACACACAATCTAATATCTCCAGTGTTCTATAAGAGCATTATTTTAATATTGTCTTTTAGGTCCTATTAGTGAATCATGCAATCAGTTTGGAGAATTAAAGTAATTTTTCTTTTAAAAAAATCAAGTGAGTTACAATAGAATAGAGCAGGAATCTAATTATATCACATGTAGTCTATATTATTTATTTTACTATATACCTATGCATTACATATGTATAAATTTGTGCAATGAATCATAGTATAGATTATCTTCTAATGAAATTCAGATCAAATGAGTCAGGGGTCCCAAAATACTAACGTTGGTGAAGTAGGATGAGAGTCATGAATTTGAGGATAAAACAACATATTCAATGCTGTTACTGAACATTTGAAGTCTGAGCTGTTCAGCTCATCTTTTTAAATACCATCCAAAGGGCCGACTAAAAGATTTTCCCATGGTCCCTGAGGCTAGACAGCTACCCTTTGCCATAGCATTAGGGAGCAGGCTTGAGCCCAGTGTGAATAGGGCTGGGGGGAGCTAGTAAACTCCAACAGTCTGAGATCAGTCTGAAACTGAACCCCTTCTTCCAACTGTTTTCAACTTTAAAAACTCATTAGGGAAAAGAGAAGAGAGAAGTAGATGTTCATTCCAGGATGGAGAAAGTTAAGCATGAAAAAGAATATTTAATGACCCAGCTTGAAACTTGGCCAGTTTGGACAGTTGGAGACCTAGTATAGCAACTGAAGACTTTATTGTTGCTTTATAGTCTTCCATTAATCTATGAATGGCTAATCCTCCATAGGCCCCTTGATATACCACTTCTTTTGCATCTAGGAAATCAGTTTGTAATTGCCTATAATACCAGGCTATAATAGAGCAGTGAAAAATTGTAAGAGGAGCTTGAACCTCAAGCAAGACTGAAAGATACTGCTTGCTTACAGAGAAAAAGAGCATTTCAAAGTGGTCGTATCAAATTTAAAGGAAGTAAAGAGGCCTTTACTTTGCTATTAGTGAAGTTACACATTTAATGCATATTGTTTTTATAGTTATAAATGATAATGTCATAAAAAATTTTAAAAGTGTCTAGGACTGAGTCTGTTGTATGCTGAGAGGCCTTTACACACCTATGCTGAGTCACTCTGAAGCCAGGCACCCATAAGACAGGTGATAGATACCAGAATTTCAAACCACCATCACTGTAGATAAAAGAAAAGTAGTAAAGATGACAACAATTATGAATTATGGACAGAATATAGATCCCAGTTTTCTGTCAACAGAAGTCTAGAAACTTTGTATGATCCTATGAATCTATTATAGTAAGAAGATTTTAAATGAGTGCCACTGAATTTCTAAGCACAAAGAAAATTAAATTCCATTCAAAGCTGCAGTAGAATATGGAAGTTTGTATGTGCTAATGTGACACACAAACATATTTATGAATGCACTTATGATGTCAGTTCAATTTATCATTCTAACGCCTTTATTTCTCATTTCAAAATGTTCATACACATTAGGTTCAGTGCAGAGTTTATGTACACGTGCTCACAAACGTAGAACTACAACTTGAATCTGGACTTATTAACTATATGATTTTGGACTTACAACTCTGTGTTTCAATTATTCACCCATAAAATGTAATTGATAATATTGTCAGTCCTATAGGATTTTTGTTAATTGTTAACTTTTTAGCAAGTTCTGTGAATTTAGTGCATATTACGCCCATTTGAAAATTTCCTTTGTTATTAGAGCACAGTGGTCCATGCCTATAGTTCCAGCTTATCAGGAGATTAGGACAGGAGCAAGGCCACTGTAAGCAATCTGTCAAAAAGGAAAGGCAGGACAAGTCAAGGCAAAGCAAAGCAAGACAGGGAGAAAGGAGGAAGGGAAAGAGAAATAATTTTGCTTTGAGTTATTTCCTCTTTTGATAGTTTGCATATGACTTAAAATTATTGTTTTTGTGCTTTTAGTTTTTCTTTATATGTTTGATTTTCTTTCTAACCTGTGCTTTGTATCTGCCAATGAATAAAGTATTTTTCATCCTGGGCAGTTATAGACTTGCACATTGTCTCAAATTTTGTATCCTAAATATGACCCAGAATTTACTTAATATTTTCTCCTGTTATGTTTACATTTTTGTGTTTCTTATAAGTTTTTGATACAGTTTTCCATCTAGCTTTGTGACTGTTCAAGACTATCAATTTTCATTTTACTCCTACTTACCAGGGCTTTCTTCATTCCAATTCATGACATTGGATCTGGGGCTGCTTTGTAACTTGTGCATAACTAAACAAGTATTTATGACCTGTTTTCGCTGTTTCAGGCACCATGAGAAACATTAGCAACTGTCACAGGATAAACCTTGATTTACCTTGACACAGTTGCAAATCTTATATTTGCATAGATGGTGTCATTAGACAATAAAGTTCCCTTTTTGCCTAAACTAATCTCTCAGTACACTGGAACTTTTTAAGCAAAATCCATGAATTAGGTAGATAACAAGCAACAGAAATTTAATCCTCGTATTTTGGAAGTTGAAAGAACTAACATCAAGGCACCAGCAGACTTGGTATCTGGTGAATGCCCATTTCCTGGTTCATAGATCATACCTTCTTTGTCCTCACACAGTAGGAAAGGCAAGCAGTGATCTGGGGCCACTAAGCCTAGTCATGAGTGCATATGCTTATGGCCTAGTTACACCCCAGAGCCGTGTGTCCTAATACAATCACTTTGGTGATTAGGTTTCAACCTGATTTTGGGAAGATAAGCCTATAATTCATACCAGCCAGTTTGACTAGAATTTCTTTCATTCATAATCCTAAATTTTATGATTAATGTAGAGAAACTTTATAATATTCTCAATTTCAAGGTGCACTAGAGTTCTATACATCAATTTATTCCATTCACTTAGCAGTCAGTACCAGTGCTTGAAATACAATGTATTTTAAACCAGTTTTACAATATATTTCAATACATTAGTGAGAAAGTCACTCATCACACAGTTACATTACTTTTTGAATATTTAAAATGTTGATTTTCTTCAAGTTAACTTTAATTATTTATGAAAGCATAGAAAAGGAAAATAAAGAAATTGCATGTTATTCCTTATATTGAAACTATATTATATTCGTGTGCTAATTTTGAAGGATTTAGTTTTTTATAGTGTTAAATTTAACAATCTAACATTTATTTCCATTGGTTAAAACCATTGTTATCATATTTAAGTAAACTTTAACTTTCTTCCTTATATTGATTCTGATTTATAGTGAATTTACTTACAATTCTTTGGCTTTATGCTAATATGAAAGTATATCAATAAAACCATTTTTTCACTATTACTACAATATTCAATAAATTATATGAAATATTTAACACTTTGTTATTAAATAGGCTTTATTAAGTAATATTCCTCAACTATAGGTTATGGAGATGATCTGAGCTCATTTAAATTAGACTATGCTAAGCTATGATGTCTAGCAGATTTGATATACTGAATGCATGTTCTACTTAATGGGTTGAACAAGATGAAACCTCATAATAATTTGAGGGAAATTTGTATATTAATCTCTGAATTTATATACTGTTAAATGAATATTATTTTCTGTACTTTGCAAAACATTCCTTTTGTTATGATTTCTAGTTGATGATTTTGTTATGATTTCTAGTTGATTTAGATTATTCATCTAAATAAAGAATTTTGATGTAAATATTACCTTAAAGAATTATTTCAATTTCAGTTAGTTGTTTCCAGATGTTCAACATATTGCTGCAAATATAATTGTATAATGCTTATTTCCTTTTCTTATTTAATTGCATTGATTATACTTTTCAAATAATTTAATGATAATGAGTATTTTTGTTTTATCTTTAATAGGACTATTTATAGTTTTACATCACTAATCATAGTGTTTTGCCCTTTAAATATGACATTAGCAGCCAAGTGTGCCTACATAGCTGGTAATCCCAGCACTCTGGGAAACTGACTCAGGAGGATCACAAGTTCTAGCCCAGCCTGGATAACTTAAGGAAAGGAGAAAGGAAAGAAGGGGCAGGGGAAGAAGGAAGGCAGGGAGAAAACAAAGAAAGAAAAGAAGGGAAAAAATAAAAGGAAGGAAAGAGGAAGGAGGAAAAAAAACCAGACTGGGGATGTAGCTCAGTTTTAGTGTTTGGACTTCTGGAATTCTATATTTTTCTTTTACTATTTGTTTAAAGTTTATTTATGATTTTTGCATGGAAAGTAATAAAAGGCTTGAAGTTTGATGCTACAATCTTCTGAGATAATTGGAGGCATTTTTTTCCTCAATGCTAGTTATAATTTAATAGTAGGAAAGTACTTCTTCAAATACTTCATGAAATGATTGACAAGATCTTTTCTCCATTCTCCTAGAAAAAAAAAGTAATGCCGCATTACTTATAAACTATTGGACCCTAACCAATTTTCAAAAATATAACTGAAATATGAACCTATACATCTAGATATTTGATTAGATTTAGTAACTATGTTGAAAACAATAATTGGTATGATTACTAATCATTTGTTTTTTTAATACAGAAAAATCTTTTCTTATATTTAAATCATTTTTCTCACTTAAACTGCTAAATTCTACAGTTTTCTTTAACACCTTCTCAAGAGTGTGGGCTGTAGTACAACACTCGGCAAAAACAAAGTTGTTCTGGAAGCATGGTAGAGGACAAGACATATGGGTGGTTCATGCTGAGTGTGACACCATAATACTGCCCTCTGCAGCAGTTATAATGACACGTGATTAGGACTTTTTACTAATTACATTTGTATAACAATACTGATATTTTCCTCCGCATCTTTTTCATAAAAGTTTCCACAAAATTTAAAAAATATGTTTGTTCTCATATTCCCATAGACTTAGCCAAATTTACCTAGTAAAAAACAAGCATATGCTCTGAAATTTAGCTAGTAAAAACCAAGAGGCTTTCTATTGGGAAAACATAGCAAGATTTTCTAACTTGAGTAGACCTATATGTAATTTAAATTATCTCTCAAATGTTCCTGTTCCAAAGTTGTGGAATATTTATTTATTTTTTCCTTGATCATATATTACCACTCTTCTGTGTACTGTTCAGAACATTTAATTACAGAGGTTATTTTCATGCTACCTTGTCTGGGTCATACATAATGACATTTTAAAAACTACATAATATAATATATACAAAGAATTTAATATGAATTTCATTTGCTTTATCTGCAAGCAATTTAGCTATTTTGTTACAAATTACATCTCAAGGGTTACAGCTTACATCTCGAGTTCAACTGTTGTTGACTTGGTAGTTTTAAAATTTGTTGATTGTCTTCAAGAACATCTTATTATTTATAATAATTTGCTTCCTAAGAAGTAGGTATGAAAAGTCACTTTGAGTAGTTTATCTCAGACTTATGACCTTAGGAGTTTATAATCAATCGTAATTTCCAATGTGAAAGGGGAATGGTCTTTGAAACAATAGAGAATTTTTTAAATGGCCTGAGAGTTACAGGGAGCACCATGGTCCACAAAACACATACCTATAGTTATTCAAAATTTACTCTTTTCTGTCCTTTCCTGAAAATTGATGTCAGCCCAAAGTTCTTACTTTGAGGAGTAAGTTTCATAGATCAACCCATTGGCTTATATTTTTCTTTACCTGGGAATAGCTAATTTATTAAACTAATTACTTTCTTTATTGGGGGGGTGGAGGTAACTGGGAATTTAACCTCTGGTCTGCACTCTAAACTACATACCCTTTTTTGGTACTTTTTCATTTTAAGACAGGATCTAAATTGCTGGGTAGCCCATGTGTGGCTTGAACTTGGATCCTCCTGTCTTATGAGAGCCTCCCAGAGTGCTGGAATTATAAGAGTATGCTACCATGTCCATGTATGAATCTTACAGTACTTATTAAGGTTTTTGATTTATATTTTCCTCTTTCTCTGACCTATAAACCACAATGATTTATCTTTAAAATCTCTTAGTACTATGAGTTCATCTATTTTAGAATTATTTCTGACACACCTATTGTACTGGTTGAGTATTTTAAATTAAACTGACAGAAACTTTTAAGCAGAATTATCAAATGTCGAGAAAACTCTTACTGTCTTACTTGGACCATATTCGTAATTATTCTTGCCAGAAGCATGTGGTGATGTATCTAATGAACACTGGGTGAGTACACAAACGAATGGAGGAAACAGAGATACTCAACAGGCTTTTGTGATAACTAGGCATAAGGTTTAATACCTGGGTGTAGGCAGCCAGAGAGCATTAAGACCATCTTTGGAGAATAAAAAGAAGTATATGCCTTTTATAGAGATGGAAAGTAGGCAGGGGACATTAGATGGGAAGATTTTAATAAACATCTGTGGTCAAAGTTCTCTGGAAATCTTGTGCCTCAGTGGACAGAGTCCTTGAAAGTCCAGTGTAAATTTTCTGGTGTCTCCAGATGTCCCTGGGACCTGAAAAATTCCTTGTCCCAGATCTTCTGTAGACATCCTGTGCCTGCCAAGGAAAGTGTTCATGCTGAACTGAGTTCCCTGCTGAGATCAGTGTCTCTGCTGGCAAGGAAATTGGAGACTGGGAGAGTCAGGCCCAATTTGAACTTACATTCCACCTTTCAGATATTATAAAAAAAGAAAAGAAAAGAATGAAGATGAAAAATGGAAATAGGTAATGGTTCTCAGGGCTGCTTCCTGCCTGACACATGGGCCTAGTCAGAAACCTAGTGGGAAAGAAAATTTGAGGAACTGCTTCATGTGGAGAATGGGGAGAAGAACAGCAGTTATTGATTAGTGATGGCTTTAGTACAGGTCCTGATCCAGTTGGTGCGAAGGCACAAAAAGGTCAAGGTTCTGCAGAGGAAGAAAACATGGTGACTAGGTAGACAAAATGGATTATGAAAACCAAAAAGACATTTAAACTTCTTGTCTTCATTATCACAAACATTTACTGTATCCAAGAGAATAGCTCCCAGAAGAGGTTGAAAAGCCCCTGTGGTTTGAGGATTCTGAGGAGTGGCTGTGATTTGCTTTTTTCCAGTGGAGGAAAAACCTCTTGATGTCTACTATCAGCACATCAGAGGAATTATTGACACTGGGCTCGAGGAGGCAGTCAAATTGGGTAGGAATCTGAGTGCATACATTTCATGAATGCATATCTGCACATGGAAAATGATGGCCAATACAGAAACCAGTGTTTGTTAAGCTATGGGGAAGGGTTCAGAAGCAAATGGGTTGACTGAATTGGAGATTTTGAATTATTTGGTGATTAACATGACCAGTGGAGGCTAACAAGATTAGTGTGAAATTACACTGGTGAAGAGAAGTATCTAATCAATGACCTAGAAGACATATCGCTTGATGCAAAGGGAAGCTTGAAAAGTTGAGTCAGATTTAGTGATAATTGGGCCATCTATAGGATTATTTGAGTCCTTATAAAGAGTGAGAAATAATCAGGTAAATTTGTAAAAGCTGGCTGTTCATCTGATGCATATTTAAAGAGTTAAATAACAACAGTAAGGGAAAACCCCAAGGAGAAAAAGAGAGCCACATTTCCTGAAGCCACTATGTGTAAACAGTCACCCCTCTCATATGCAGAGATGGTAAGTGTGCAGTGAGCCAAGGAAACTGCCTATTCTTAACCCCCTTTATTCCTCAGAATTCATTCTTCAATTTTAGGGAACATGAACTCACCACATCAGACATATAGCAGATTGAGAGTTATAACATTTCTCCTATAATATCATTTGGAGGTTCTATAACTTTGTGACTCAGATTCATGTGAATATAATAATATTATAATTTGAATGGAAACACAGGTCTTAATTATATTGGTTTTCCCAGCATCATGAAAAACTCTGAGAACAAAGACAATAGTGTTTGCTTTTTGGGAATTCTAATACTGTATTGTAAGTATTAGTCCAGTTAAATCATATTTGAAAAAAGAAAAGCCAAGATGAGAAACTGACTAACTAAATGGAAGATTAATTTGGGGAACCAGTTCCAGTTTTTATGAATTACTTTTCGTAGAGTCTTATAAATTCACTTCTGATTGTAAAATTGTCTTCTCTGTTTATTTTACTTTGTGTTAGTTTTGTGAGGTCTGAAAATATGAGACAATTAATATATAGTTTGAAATTAATAGAGAACATAAATTTCTATCTCATAGATGATTTATTTATGATTAAAATTTTAGATGATTATAGCATCTAAAATAAAGATGTAGGTGTCCTAACTTTCTAATCCAAATCCATGTTCTTTGACAGTAATGAATTGTGGACCGTTAGACATGTTCTTATTTTTCTGTACTGTCTCTTTCGCCCAAACTCATTGTAAATGCATTTTCAATGCTAATACTTATGATGAAAAATCATGAAGTGGCTGGAGATTTAGCTCAGTGACTTAAGCGCTGGCCTGGCAAGTGTGAGGTCGTGAGTTCAATCCCCGGTGTGGGGGAAAAAAAAAAAAAAAAAAAAAAAAGAAAATCATGAAGTAAATACACATGAGAAGGTTTAGTTTTAAACAAGTTCATTATTCAACATTTTTGTTTTTCCATGATGTTTGTTCTATTAATGATCTACTTTTTGGCATATTTTACTGTATGAGATAAGACATTCATTGTTGTTAATTAATAGTCACAGGGTAGTAGGTATAGTTTTAAATGCTTCTTTTTTGAATTATGTGTTGCTTTCTTTCTATGTGTGTTGCTTTCATTAAAAATATTTTTCTAATATTATGAATATTTTGTCCTTAAAAATTGAAAAGCATGTTTATAAATGGAAATCAGAATCTTTGGGAGGGACACTTTTGGCAGGGCAATTATTTTACACAAACAAGCGAATCAGTGGGAGGGGACCACACGAAGCCTGCATCCCCTTTTGAACTCACAGTGGCATCCTCCAGGGAAAGTCTCTGACTGAAGATTGTTTAAATGGCAGCAGTGGGGTGCATAGTAACACTGGTCCTCAAAGGAAGCATCACCTTATCTGACCCATCTTGGAGTTAATCAGGCGCCTCATGTTGCCAGTTGACAATAATGTCTCTAACCATTTCCATTTTTTTGGCATTCAGGAGCCATTTGAGGACATCTTTTGTTTACTTACAAGATCTTCACAAAATGTTTTGTTGAAAACCTGTGATGAACCAGGTCCTATTTTGGACTTTAACCTCTGTTAATATGTAACTACAAGAATTTCTGAAGCTCTGTGATATATTAGTTCTTATGACAACTTTAATGATCTTACTTTAATGATGACATCGAACATTTTGTACTTTTACCTAAATCACTTAATAGAGTAAAATTATCCTCTCTGCTTTGGTTTCTTCATTTAACCATTTGAAAGACATTAAATTTTTTTCTTGTGGGTTCTTAATTTTTAGAAGTGTGAAATTTCCTTATGAAAAAGTCATTATGTACCTTGAAACCTAAAGCAGCAATTGTTTTGTTCATTTCATGATAAACAATCTTTCTGGCAAAGTGTTCCAAATTTCAAGGGCTATGGTGCGTATTGGTTTGGTTTTGATTGGACAGCAATTTCAGTTATGATTCTATCCCTCTTTTCCCTGAAATATCAGTGGTTAAACATATACTGGTGGCTGCCAGAGACAATACTCATATTTGTCTTTCCATTCTGTAAGAAGAACTTAAAATGTTATTATCAAGGCCTTTAGTGAAGCCTATTTGTCCTGACTTACAACATAGTTTATTCCATGTCCTAATATGAATTTCAGCCTGAATAGGTCAGGTATTAGATTTATCACAGTGACTCTGGAGGCCTGGATTATTTATTTAGCACTATATAGCAACTGAGAAGTTTTTTTCATTCATAAATTAGAGTGTATTATTTTTACGGTAATTTTTTAGTACATATTTGGAGTATGTAATCATTACACTCACTGTAGGAAATTGATAGGCATAACATATTTAAATTATTTTTCCTTCTTCCCTCTGTCCCCATTTTATTTTTCCAGCATCAGATTCATTTATTTATCTTATATGACCTTATAAAGGCCATATAAAGTTAAATTAAATATAATTTCATTGTAGTCAGGGATTGCAAGGAGAACAAGATGATACAACACACATGGTATTATCAGCATTACCCCAGGAATCAATACAAAAAAAATACAGGAAATCTCTCCTCACACTAAAGACCTAAAGAATCCAGCTGAAGACCTGAATCCCATAGTAATAACCATCATGAGTTCAGCTGAAAACCTTGAGTCCATGACAGTGTCTCCTGAAGTCCAACTGGAGGCCTAGAGCCCACAATAAAGACTCATGCAAGACTATTTCATGGATCTGTGCTGGGAAGGCCCAAAAGGCAGTGGTGGAAACCAGAAAGTCTGTACCAGTGGAATGAAGGATCTGTACCAGTAGGTTGAGGATTCTGCACTGGAGCCAGGAAGCAACGCTTACAGTAAGGGCCAGGGCTCCCCTAAAAACTAACACAACCATCTTCAGCCCCAACAAGGTCCCAAGCTCCTCCAATGATGAGAACTGCTGAGTTCATATCAGGAAACCAGCATGACAAGCTTCTCCTGGAGATAGCACGCACACATCTTCCGCTCTAGAGCCAGGAAGCAATGCGCAAACTAAGGACCAGAGTTTCTCCAAAGCGAACCACAGCAGTTCTCAGTAACAAGGTCCTGAGCTCCTCCAATGGTAACAGCCGAGTACATATCAAGAAAGCCAGCACAGCAATCTCCTCCAGGAGAGCCAACAGCTCCAAAAGAACCAACAGTTCCAAACAACAATGATGCTTAGGAGAACCCACAATGCTACTCTCCTGGTCTCCTTTTTATGCTAGCAACAGTGTTCAGGTGGGCCATCTATACTTAGCACCATGCTGATTCAGTTCAGCTAGTGTTGATCAAGTTGATCAAGAGTTTTTAATCCACCACATATAGAGAATGAAAACAAGCGTAATATCTCAAGGAGTGTATAAAACATGTAAGACAGTTGTACTAAGAAATGGTACACTTTTAGATATATTGTCTGTGCTGGATTGCATGCTATTTTCCCCCTTACTTTTTTTTTCTGATTATCTGTTCTTTCTCTCTCTTTTCAAATAATTCTTTCCCCCCCACCTCTCTCGTCACATAAAAGAAACCATGTAATATTTAAGCTGGTTTGTATGAGTTACTTCCCTTAACATTCTGGACTCATGGTACATCCATTTTCCTACAGATGATTCACAGTTTTCCTTCTTTATGACAGAGTAGTACACAATATTTTTTTTTAAATTCATTCATCTATTGATAAACATACTATATAGCTTGTTTCCAAGATTTAGCTATTGTGAATTGGGCAGCTATAAACATGGATACTATAAACACTGTGGTATGATATCTTTAACTCTTTTTGTTTGTGTGTTTTATTTCTTGAGATAGGGTCTCACTGTATAGTTCAGGATTTGAACTCATGTAGTACAGGCTGGCCTTGAGCGCAAAGTGATTCTCCTGCTGATTCTCTCAAGTGTTAGGATTACAGGTGTGCATCACCAAACGTGGCTGATGTTTTTAATTCTTTTGGAAAGATACCTAGGAAGAGAATAGCTGGGTCAAATGGAATTTATATTTTTAATTTTTGAGGAATCTCCATATCAATTTCTGTAGTGGACGTATCAGTTTACAGTCCCACAAACAATGAAAAAGGGCTTTTTTGTCTTCCCACAGCCTTACCTTATTTTATTGATTTCCTGATAGTAATAATTCTTTCTGGAGTGAGATGGAAACTCTGTTGTTTTAATTTGTATGTCTTGAATGGATAGTGATGCAAAATATTTTTCTTGAATTTATTAACCATTTGTATTTGTTCATCTGAGAAGTATGTGTTCATTTCAGATGCTCATTGCAATTGGGTCTTTAAATTGTGGGATTATAATTTTTTTGTGTGTTCTTTATATATTCTAGATATTAGTCCTTTGTAGAGTAGCTGACAAAAAATTTTCTACTCTGTTGGTGTGTTCCTTTTCTGTGAAGAAGCTTCTTAATTTGATGTGATCTTATTTGTTGGTTCTTAATATTATTTCTTTTGGAATTAGAGTTTTGTTTAGAAACTGTTTGTACCTATGTTGAGTTTTACCTATTTGTATTCCTGCAGATTATTTCTGTTCTAATATTTAAATCTTTGATCCATTTTGATTTTAGTTTAGTGCATGGTGAGAGATATGGGTCTAAGTTCAAACGTTGGCATGTAGATAGCCAGTTTAGCTTGAACCATTTGTTAATAGGCTGTCTTAATTCAAGCAAAGGGATTTGACCACCTACTTAAAGAAGACATAAATGTGTGTGCTTGGATTTGTTTCTGTTCTTTTCCACTGATTCACAGGTCTGGATTTTTCCCCTCAATACCGTGCTGTTTTTATCACTGTAGTTTTGTGATATAACTTAAAGACTGGGATTGTGATACCCTCTGGCTTGTCCTTCTTGCCCAGAATTGCTTTTGCTATTCTAAGTCACTTCTGGTTTCATATGGATAGATACTGCCAACTGAATAGCTGACTTGAGCCTAGCTTATTTGGAAATTTAAAAAGTGCAAAATAAAGACTCTGATTTCTAGACGTTAGGACTATAAATTAATATTTTTATATTTTATAGAATTCTGTAAATAAATAAATGACCAATGTTGTGTTACATTATTAGCCAAAGGAATACCCAAAAGAACTGCTGTTAGGAAACTTAAGCTGAAGAATTCTTAATCAAAATGCATTAGAGCTAAGAGACTTCTTTATGAATGCCAGTTTTGTAAGACTTTATAGGCAATTAGCTGGGCATGGTAGTGCATGCCTATAATCCCAGCACTGAAGAAGGCCAAGGTAGAAAACTAATCAAGTTTGAGTACCACTAATGCAACTTAGTAGGATTCTGTCCTAAGAAAATTAAAATAATATTATATATATTCAATTTTATATAAACAACATATGTATAGGTACATATATTTTATGTAGATATTTGTATATATATATATGATATAATTATTGTCCTGAATGTAATTGTGGTCTTGAATATCAGTGACATTAAGGAGAAAGTCAGTGTTGAATTTATTTTTTCAGGATCATAGAAAGACCTTCTTTTTTTTTTTTAACACGTGCATTTATTTATTTTTTTATTTATTTTTTGTACCGGGGATTGAACTCACAACCGCACCCTTGCAAGGCAGGTGCTTATGCCACTGAGCTAAATCCCCAGACCAGATCTTCTTAAAATATGACAAATCTTTGTGTTCTATGAAAATTCAAAAATGCTCTTACATTTATAATTTTCATACATTTTTAATCAATTTAACACAGTTGATCCACTTGCTTAAACCCAGTTTATGAAACTCTAAGGCTTGAGAATTTTCAAAAGGTCTTTCAAATTTAACATTCAAGATTGTTTTATAACTTTGATCATATGTAAAATTCAGTTTTTTTTAATGAAATTGGTGCATAGAGCACAAAACAGTGTGATGGTTTCATGTAAATCATTTGCTTTCTCATTTCTTCTATATTCTTCTGTTTCTTTGTTTGAGATAACTATTTTAACTCTGTAAACCATGTTTCCTGATATTTATTTGCCCATAATGTAGCATCAGGTTGGAGTCTGGAGAGCTAGGGGCTTCTATGTCCTGACCCTCCCTTTCTTGGGTCTGTGCCTTCACTCCAGTGAGGAATGCAGAAGTGGGGCAAGACTGACAAAGAAAATCAAAGGCATCCACAGAGAATCATCAAATCAGAAACAAAATAGTACAAAGCAAAGGTTTATTTATAGTGTCATAAAAGCAGAGACAAAGTTACTGGGTAGGAGACGACAAGACAGGAAGAGCTAGAAGAAGCTTCTCAGCGTGGTGTCTTGGCTCTGCCCATACTTATAGGGATAAGTTGACCCTAAAAATAACTGTTTCACTAATGGTATACTCTTGGCCAAACAGGATCTTATCTTTCATTGGTTGGGTGAGTCCTGGAGTCTAGTACCACACAGTGAATACATGAAAGTCCTAAAAGTAATTGTTTTATACCTGCAAAGGTTTCACAAAGGACAACTTACTTAAGAAAGCATGTGGTTATTTCTATAAACATCTGCCACACTAACCATGCTATCCATGTTAGCTACTTCAAGCCCTACATCCTTGCCTATCCCCCCCAGACTATCCCTGCAATAACAAAACATAATGTTTTCAATGCTTTCAGAAAATAATTGTCAGCCTCAGAAGCTATAAAGATTTTGCTTTCTTATGTTACATACTGCCACTTGGTATTATATATATATATATATATATATATATATATATATATATATATATATATATAGTCTTGGATATCTCATGCTATTTTATTGAAAACACATTGTAGGAGGGATTACTTGACAGTAAAATACTGTAGTTTTTTTGTTTTATTTTGTTTTGTTTTTGTACTGGAGATCAAACTCATGACCTCACATTTATCAGGCAAGCGCTTGAGCCACTAAGCTAAATACCTGGCAAATGCTATAGTTTGGATATGGCTTGTTCTCCTAGGGCTCGTGTGTTAGAATTTTGTTCTCAGGATAGTTGCTTTTGAAAGAAGTTACGATTACAGCTTCTCTGCTTTCTTGTTTTACAGGGTTTCCTCTTGTAAAAGATCCTGCCATGATACATCATCTGCTGTTCGGCCCTTGTCACAAGCAAATTAATGGGACTACTGAATCATAGGCTATCAGCCTCTGAAAATGTGAGCTAAAAGAAAAAGTTGTTTTTTTAAAGCCTTCTTTTTTCTATACAGTTATTCATATTCAGATATTTTGTATTTTGTTATAATTATTAAAATGAACCAATACACAGAGGAAATAGGAGCATTTATAAGCAATCTAAGCAAAAGATAATGAAAGCTTAGCCCACGGTGCTTGAAATTTTGTGAAATGATTGTATAGGCAAATGTTGACCAATTAAACAGTGTGTGTGCATGCGTGCGTGTGTGTGCGTGCGCACTGGCATGCATATGTGGATTTATGCATGCATGCATGTGTGTTTTTAATATATGTAAAATAGGAATTGACTCACAAGATTATGGACACTGAGAAACCTTACCAGCTTTTATACACAGGAGAGTTGGTGGTATAATTCAGTCTAAATCCAAAGTCATGAAAACTAGAAACAATCAGTGGTCAATGATGTAGTCTCATCTCGAGAAATAAAGCCTTAGAACCAGGGATGAAATTGTGAGAGATGGCATTGGAAGGCCCAAGAGCAAGGAGCTCTGCTCTCTGAAGTTAGGAGAAGATGAATGTTCCGTCTTAAAGAGACAGCAGGTGTGAGAGAGAGCATTTGCCCTTTCTCCATATATCTTGGTTATTTTTCTCTTGTTTCTGAGACAAAATGCTTGATGTCCAAAATGAAGAAAGAAAGGTTTATTTAGCTTACAGTTTTTGGAGGTTTCAATCCATACTCAGCTGGCTCCAAGGCAGGGTATTGTGGCTAAGGGGCAACCATTCATGGCAGCCGCAAGCGACCAGTGAACAAGGTAAAAATGGGAAAAGCACAGCTCCTGCCCTCCCTTATTTTGTATGCTGATTAGTTGCCTCTGGGTGGTGCAACACTCAGGCCACCATCGCAGTTCTACACAATGAACCAATCACAAGCACTAGACTCAGCTGCACTAAAAAGGCCCACCTCCCATGACCATGTGAGGCTTTAGGGGGACCTTTAAACAAACCACAACACCATCTTTCTATTCTATTTGAGTCTTTAGTGAATTGGACTATGTATGTCCGCGTTGATGAAAGGAGATTCTTTTCAGTCATCTATCAATTCAAGTGCTATATTCTTGCAGAAACATTCTGAAAGTAACATGCAGAATAATGTTTTACCAATAAGCTTGACAGCCATTGTTCTACTAAACTGACACATAAAATTAATTACTACAGATGATATTATGAATTTATTTTTATAGCTAATCAAAACCTTCTGTAACTGATTCATATATGACATTCACACATTTTTTGGAACATTTTATTTAATAATTCATGCTTTTATGTCAAGTCTTTGGCTTGCTATGTACCTATAAACTTCATGACAAAGTTTTTCACTTAAGAATAAATTCTTCTTCTAAGACTGAAACACATTACATATCCCATCTGATTCATATCTAGAAAATAAAGTGGAATATTCCTTCTGTAACACTCCTCTTCTTGTTCTAATTTAGGTTAAATAATATCTAGGCCTGGTGCACTTCTATTGTTTTGGGATTTTCCATTACTACTGCTTTTTATTTCTTTCACATTAGGATTTTTTTGTTACATTATTGTTCCTTCATTTTTTTAGCTTTCTATTTCTTCCAAGAAAGAATATACAGAAGATATTTGTTTGAGATCTTTAAAAAAATCTATAAATATATTTTCATTATACTCTCATGTATCTTTTAATATTTTGGATTGTGTATAATCTTCTAGATAAATATGATGGTTAATTTTATGTCAGTTTGACTAGATTATTCTGCTCAGGTATTTTGGCAAATATTAATATAGATGATACTGTATATTTTTTACATATAACTAACATCTAACTTAGGAGGGTTTGAATAAAGCAAATTGTCAGTCATGAGGATGGGTTTTATTCTATTAGTTGAAGGACTTATGAGCAAACACTGAAGTTCCCTAGAGAGAAAGGAATTCTAATTGACATGACAACATTCACATGCTGACTGAGTTTACACATGCTGTCCTGCAGAATTCAGATTTGACTGCAATATTAACACTTCACTGAACACTTCTGATTTGTCCTATGAATTTTATACTTAACAGCCATTGCAGTTATGAGAAACTCTCTCTCTCTCTCTCTCTCTCTCTCTCTCTCTCTCTCTCTCTCTGTGTGTGTATGTTTGCGCGCAAATATAGAGGTGATAAATACATGCAGATATTGGATAGGCTTAGGTATAAAAGATACATATACATATTTCTATTTCTATACCACATATATATGAAATTACAGATCTCTGAAAAGCTATAATATGAGGGTAATATTCAGTCACAGCTTTGTCAGCATTTGTCCACTTTCTAAATCTACTGTTGCTATGTTTCTATCGGGGTGTCCAGTTGTCTTAATTACTTTTCTCTCTTATTTTTGAGACAAAAATACCTGATGCCAAAATTGAGGGAAGAGAAGGTTTATTTCTTACAGTTTGGAGGTTTCAGTCTATACTCCGTTGGCCCCATGGCAAAGGGACATGGCTGAGATGCAGTGGTTCATGGTAGCCACAAACAGCAAGCACGAACAGCAAAAAAAAGAGACGTGCCTTCTTTATGTTATACTGTATGCTGACTCCATCACTGGACAGATCTAGCCTCCATACTGTCAATCCAAGCACTAGACAACAAACCAATCACAAATGCTAGATTTGGCTACAGCGTGAACAACAAAAGAGAGAAAGACATGCCTTCTTCCCACTGTATGCTGGCTCCACCCCGGGCATGCATAGCACTCAAACCACCAGTCCTAGTGCTAGACAATGAACCAATCCTAAATGCCAGATTCAGCCACATCCATGATTGCATGAGGCTTGGGAGGAGGAGCATCTGAACACAAACCATAACATTCCACCCCTGGTCCCCCAAAGACTCATGTACTTTTATACAAAAGACATTTAGTCCATCTCCAAGAGCTACCAAAGTCTTAACAACTTCAGCATTGCTGAAAAGTCTAAGTCCAAAGTCTTCTCCAAGATTTAAGGCAAATTCTTAGTTGCAAGCCCCTGTACAAGTGAAAACAAAATTAAACACTTCCAACTTACAGTGACACAAGATAAACATTACCATTCAAAAAGTTACAAATAGGGGAATACAAAGCATTGGAACCTAAGCAAGTCCAAAATCCAGAAGAGCATTTCCACATTCAGCATTTGAAGTCTGGTTGCAAGCTCCAAATGGCTTGAGTGACTCCACCGCTATGGCACTTTCAGGGATTTCAGTTCCTACAGTTTCTCTCTTAAGCCCTCTCTGCTCAATCTTTGTAGCTTTCCTTGGATGTTGCACATTCTTGCCTTTTCCAAACTTCTGGGGTCCCCTCTGCATCTTTGGCTTTTCATTCATAGCTTTACACATTGCCCTCTCAGGGGCACACTGCCTGGCCCCTCAGTCCATCTGAAATCAGGGTGGAAGCTGCCTTATCCTCAGAACTCATGCATTATCCGTTCACCTAAAACCAGTGCCATATGGATGCTGCCAAGGTCTGCTGCCAGCTGGAGCATTAATCAGGTTTCCTCTCTCTTGGCTGTAGGGGTCAAATGCCTGGATCACTGAGCTCTCTGAACCTGATTGTGAGTAATAGCATCTCTATGCTGTCGCCATTCTGGAATCTGGTGTGACTCCTGCCATTTTGTAACCTCCTGTGGCCTCTGTTGCCATTCTGGAACCTGGTGCTCCATGGCTTTTTCCTCCGTGCAAAATCTTTTACTTTTGGAGTTTTGAGACTGTAAAAGGTGGAGACTCATTGCTTTCCAGGATGCCCTCAGGCCATCTTTTTTATTTCTCTCTTCCTTTTCAGCAATTGAGGTCTCAACTCTTATCTTTACAGTCCACAGCTTTCTAGTGAAACTCACAACATTTTGCATCAATCTGCTGAGCTCTTTGCTCTTGATTCACAACATAAATCTGGGCAAAAGGCCCCAACAATAGCCATACCACTGCCTAAGCATATGACTGCCTTGAAATTTCTTTTGCGAAATTAATCAATTTATCGCCCTTAACCTCAGTCTCAAGCAAAGTCTCTGGACACTAGCAGAATGCAGACAAACTATCTGTCAAACCATAACACATATTGTGTGGAGTCCAACAACCAATGCAGTCCTTCTCCCCAGCAGCAACCTCCCAAGCCTTGTCTTTACCAGCAGGTTTTCTACCGTCCTCCCTGTCTTCTGAGCTCTAACCAGAATCTCCACTACAGAACAGCCTAAGCTGTTCCAGCACCACTCTTTCAGGCAACATCTCTACCTTCCCAAACTCTTCCCACAAGCAATTTCTAAAGGCTCTTGAACCACATGGTCAGATATAGTCACAGCAATGATCCTACTCCTCTGGTATCAAATTCTGTCTTAGTTATTTTTCTCTCTCATTGTTGAGACAAAATACTTGACACCCAAAGTTAGGGAAGGCCAGGTTTATTTCTTACAGAGTGGAAGTTTCAGTCCATACTCAATTGGTTCCAAGGTAAAATGACATGGCTGAGGGGCAGCATTTCATGGCAGCCACAAACAGCCAGCATGAACAACAAAAAAGAGAAAAACATGCCTTCTTTTTGTTATACTGTTTGCTGACTCCATCGCTAGGTAGGGGTAGCACTCATACCATCAATTGGAACACTAGACAATGAGCCAGTCATAAATGCTAGATTTGGCCACATCTATGATTGTATGTGACTGAGGGGTGGGTATCTGACATAAATCATAACACAAATACCATTCTTATTCCAGATCTCTTCAATAGTCTTTATTTTTATGTTTTGTAAAACTTTAGTTCTTATTTGTTCCTATCTAGATGTTCTGACATTTCATGATAAATTGCCATTAAAATAGAAATTTTGCATTATGATATATTAAATTAATCCAAAAATCTATGTCTTTTTTCCTAGGGAAATGTCATACTATTGGGTGAAAATATTTTAATTTTTCTAGTTTTTCTGTGATTTCTATTTTTGGTTTTGGGTTTCTAAGGTGGAGCTTAGCTTTTTTTTTTTGTTTTAAATGAATGATTTAATCAACTTTATATTTTGCTTCTTCATTAAAGTTAATTTTCCTAATAAATGTACTTTCTATTACTAAAGTTATCTAAATTTAGAGATTTATCTAAATCTCTAAATTTTCTTTTGCTAAAGAATATATTTTAATGAAAGAATTCAAAATATTCTCTTTATTTTACTTTTTAACTTTGGTTGTTCTTAATTTTGTTTTTCACTTCATGTTTCCATTTTCTCTATATTGCATATTCTTGATATTTTATTTCTCTATATTCTATATTCTCTATATTTTATTTTCTTAAAATTTGGTCTTTATTTTTCATACTGGCTTCTATATATTTATATTGATGGATAGGGAACTAAACAGAATATTGGTAACTGAGAGTGAAAGGGAAGGATGAATTTTGAGAGAGATTTATGTAGCTATGAGGTTTAATGTAAAAATGATTTGATGAGGACCCATCATTTTCTTTGGAAATGTCTAACACTTTGGAGGTGTTTTCTTGACCCTTTTCTCAAGCAGGGATTTCCCACATCTATGTGTGGCAGTAGGGGCCATATAGAAAGAAGAGGCTGAGGGCTCAGTGTTCCTAAATTCTGCTAGTTTTAGTTGAGATCTGAAGAATTCATCTGTTCTTGTCTCAAATTTAAATTCCCCACTGTTGAAACTCCCCTGGGTATAAACCACAAGTGCTGTGGAATGTTAGAGCTTATTTAGCTTATGAATAGGTGTGAGGGCAGAGTAGTACTCAACTACCTATGCAGAATTGTTTGGCTGAGTGTTTTATTTTTGTGTAGGTTTTCTAGCTATCATTTCCTAGTGTTCTGTTACACCTGAAATCCTTCTATTCCCAGTATATTCTGTACTACTCATCAAAGTGTGCTCCATCTCCTTGTGTATGACTCCTTTCTCAGTCCTTATAGTCTATCTAGGTGGCAATTTCATTATCATAGTTTCAATATATAAAACCTTGTCATTTCTTATGTTTTCTCCTGTTTTCATACAGATTATACTTAATCACAATGTGTTAGTAACAATAACTAACTCTAGTTTGAAAAGTGAAGGGGACCATCATAGGCTTAGATATTTTAGAAAAAAATGTCAGTTTTCTAAATACCAATATGTGCTTAATAGCAATGGATATTAGATAGAAATTCAATATTACAGTAGTGGTTACTGTGCACCTTTAAATAAGCCATGTATTGGGGGAATTTCTACAGTTAATGGTGCATAAAATATATTGAAATATACCTATGAAAACATGTGCAAAAGAGGCACTATGTTACATTATTGTATTTTTAATAGTTAAACACTGTTGTATAAATTGGCTAAAATAAGTGTTACATTTTCATTTTAGAGCTTTTCTTATCATTACTAGTTGCTTTTTTGATAAGCCTGGATCTTCAAGTTTTCCTTATTAAGAATATTCTAGTTTCCATATTTAATACATATTTTCATTCCATTTAAAATCTCTATGAAGATATCCTTGTCAAATCTATGAAGATATACTTGTAAATTATCAGTTCTCAGTGATTTTTATGTAAAGTCTATTTCCTGTAAATTTTTAATCTTCAAAGAAATTCTATGTCCAATTCTTTGCTTCCTGAAATCAACCTATGTCACTGGTACACAGTATGAAATGATATAAAATAATTATCAAATAATTGCACAATAAATTTTGAAAACTGAAATTTCTTGCCCATAATTCATTAATATCCTTTGCTAAACCCAAAATAGAGATAAATGGAACATATATTAATAAATTCTAAATTTTTAGCTACATTTTAAGACAGAAAAATAATTTTCAGATTTTTGTACTATGGGCCAATGTTACAGGCTAAATAGACCATTCATTTACTTTTAGATTCATTAAAATAGTATAGGCTGGAACCATAACCACATAATTTCTGAAATTATAAATTTATAATAAAGTAGATAAGTACAATGAAGATACTAGCTCCTACAAACATAGCAAGTAGAGATGGAAACATTTCACCAAGGCCAAATTCAAATATAACCATAAAAAATTAGTATTAAGTTTGTTGCATTTATTTTCAGGTAGTAGAAAATTCTTAGCTTAAAAGTAGAGTACTTTGATATTCCATACATTTAGTATTTTAAGTAGCATTTTAAGCAGAGTATGCTAACATATACCTACAATCTCAGAACTTGGGAGGTTGAGGTAGGAGGATTGTCACAGGTTTGAGGCCAGCCTGGGCTACATAATGAGTTTAACCCAGCCTGAATTACATAGCAAGACCAGCTTCAAAAATAAAATAAAATAGAATTTTAAACACTACAATAAAATCTTTATATACCTATGATTTAAAAATTTTAAAATGATCATGAGTATGTGGTTTTTAAAATTTTATCAAAAAATATAAAACAAAATTTCATAGCAAAATAATAGGAGAATAACAATAGTTACTACATTACATGTTGGTGTCTTTAAAGTAGTTGCTCAGGGTACCAGATATGGGCGTAAAAATTTCTGCCATCAATATTAGCACAAATCCTCATTTTAAATGATCTAAGGGACACTGCGTTGAATGGGGCCTCTAATCCTAGTTTTTTGAGGAATCTCCATACTGATTTCTACAGTGGTTTTATTCATCTGTACTCCTACCAACAGTGAACGCGGATTCCTTTTTCCCCACAGTCCCTGCAGCACTTGTTGCTTGATTTCATGATGATAGCTATTCTTGCTGGGGTGAGATGGAATCTCATTGCTGTTTTAATTTACATTTCTTGAATGACTAATGATGTTGAATATTTTTTTCATATATTTATTTGCAGTTTGTATTTCTTCATCTGAGAAGTGTGTATTCATCACAAATGCCCATTTTTTTTATTGTGTCTTTGAATTTGGATAGGGTCTGATGTTATGTTTTTCAGTTCTTTATATGTTCTAAATAGAAGTCCTTTGCTGAAGGACAATTGGCTAAAAGTCTCTCCCACTCTATGGGCTGTCTTTTCAGTTTCTTGGTGATATATTTTGTTGTGTAAAAGCTTTTTAATGAGCTGAAATCCCAGTTGTTGATTCTTTGAAGTATTTCCCATGTAGTCTGGGTTTTGTAATGAAATCTCTACCTAAACCTGTATCTTCAAGATTTCTATCTACTTTCTCTTCCAGTAGATTTAGTATTTCTGTTTTAATATTTAGATTCTTGAACTATTTTGATTTTAGTTTAGCATATGGTGGTAGATATGATCTAGTTCTAGTCTTCAGCATGAGAGACTCAGTTTTTGTAACACCATTTATTAAAGAGATTATCTTCACACCTTCCTTTTTAATGAACTAAGGGACACTTATAGTGTAACTGACTTTCATTTTTTCCTTTTTTCTACCGTCCCTTCCCCTTTCACCCATCTTGTTTCCTTTTTCCCCTTGAACAATTTCTTCCCATTTCACGATATCTATTGTACATTTTAGAATTTATTTATTCTTTTGATTTGGCCTACCAGGGAGACAATATGATGTTTACACATATAAGTGTGATTTATTTCACTTATGAGTATGACCTCAAGTTGTATCCTTTTACCTATAAAAGTCTCAAGTTATTCTTCTTTATGGCTGACTAGTATTCCCTTATATAAAAACACCACATCCTTTTTGTTAATTCCTGATCATGATCATATGTTGAGCTCCAGGTTGTTAAAATGACAATGAAGAACAAATCAATGTGTTTTTAAAATATAAGGTTAAAGTAATGTATTCATTATCAGTGAACTGCTTCAGTGTGATAAAATGTAATTATAATTTAAAGTATGTAAGCCTAAAATATTTTCCAGTATTTTTATTCCAATTTCATTTATCATTTACAAAAGAAAACATATATTGTTTCATTTTTATTTATGAGGTATTTCATTTATTATAATATTTAATTGTACTTCATATTGAACTACACAATTTTTCTTAAAATTATAACCAAATTTATCTAGCTAATAGTCAGTTTAAGGTTTAATTAAAAGCTTGCTAAAATTGAAGATATGTTTGTCTTAAATTATTGAGAGAAATACATTTAATTTTATTATGCAAGAGGAGGGTTAGTTTTAGGTTTCATATTTTAGGATCTAGTTGGCATATAGCTATCATAACTATAAATATTGTGTGCTTGACTTTAAATTATATAGGAGCTATATTTTCTGTCTTTGTATTAGGCTTCATAATGAATTAAAGAACAGACCCACAATTTAAATTTTTCATCATTCCCATTCCCATATGTGAGCCATTGGCATAAATCAAACCAGGCTAAGTAGAGGGAGGAAATATGGTATGATTAACACTAGAATTCAAAAGGGTTATAATTTAATAAGGCATTGTCATATTTCTACTGCAGTGCAATAAGATAACATGAACATTGGTTGTAGCTTTGCATAATCATTTTTCTATACAGCTGGTCCCAGAGGAAGTAGCTTGAAGTTCAAATAAGTTTCCAAAGAAAGTTTCATACTCAGACTCTATCTGGATCTGTCTTGCTAGAAGGATCTGGCTTGTGATTTCAGAGGTAATAGTTATTAGAAAGAAGAAATTTCAAACTTAAGTGAGTAACAGCATCACAAATTCAAACATCTGACTTTATTACAGCAGAACTAAATAGCCTAGGTCAAGAAGAACAGAGTTCAATCTCTTTTGAGAGGGATTTACAAAGTTTTTAGTATATTATAGTGGGGTACTAATCAGAAAATAAGGTATATAGCCTATAATTATGTTTGTGGTCTCTAAAGTCAACCAGTTTAGGTTCAATTTGTACTTTTCCTCCCTGAATCTAGGTTTATTACTTGGCCACTTTGTAGTATAGTTTTTAAATCTATAAAATTAGATGATTACAATGGCACTTTTAAAAGGTCATGATAAAGATCAAATGGGAAGTCATATTTGCAAGGTTTAGCATTGTGTAGCCTGATGTATTAAAATCATTCTGTCAGTATTTTTGTAATTAAAGTCCAAACAATTAAAAGATTTATACTATGCCAAGAGTTAGGAAAAAGTGTCAACTAAATCAGATTGACTCAATACATTTATTGAAAGTCTAATTAATCCTATATATTTTGATTGGTACTGAGTCTAGAATGGACAAGTCTCAACAGATGGCATTAAATTTTAGACAAGAGACTGACAAACCTCTATTGAGTAGTCAGACTCAGGAACTCCAACAGGCTTGCCCTGGTATTTTCTTCACAATAATTTATCTCATAATATTTTAAAGGTGAATTTTCAGACTGCAATAATGATATTATGAGTCTTTGTCTACATTTTAAAAGGTACTGGTACCTACAGTCATGGGTGAAATTAGTTTGTGTTTTTGTTTTTTTTAATCTCATGGTATTTTTGTCATGTATTAGTATTATGCTGGTTAATCTTTTTCTGTATTATGAATTTATTTGTTTACTAGTTAAAAAATAACAGTTTTATTAAACTAAAATTTGTTTACTACACAATTTACAAATTTACACATTCCAAATTTAAAGTGTGTGGTTCAGTATATATTAGCACATTGAGACAATTGTACAACCATGACCACAATCAATTTAGATTATTTTGTTACCCTAAACAAAACACTCTATTAACTAGTTATAATGACCTAGATGAACCCACCACCCACACATTCAAGCAACCACTGAGCTGCTATCTATGTAAACAGATTTTCCTATTGTGAGAATTTATTTATTTTATTCCAAATAGACCATGCTCATAGCAATGATAAAGACCTTAAGAAAGTCAAAGTCTCTCGGAGCTGGAAAAGATGGTGCACCTAGAAGTAGCAGGATATGGAGCCTCTCTGAGAGAGACAGCTCAAATGCCAGAATAGAACACCCTGGAGAGACCCAAACAGAGGGAGATGGACTCTCTCAACCCAGGAAGAAACTGAAGTCAAAGTAACTACTCGAATATGAGGTCCTGGGGCTACCATTAAAGAAGCTAAGATTGGCGAGCACAATGCTCTCGCCCAGTCACCTGAATTCGTGCCCGAGATCGACCTGAGCAACTGAACCACAATGATGCAACTGGCTTGAGCGGCCCCGAGCATGGAGCTGAACTGCCCTGTGTGTGACTCGCCCAGAACCAGCCCTGCACGCAACCCACCCAGAGGTACCAAGAATTCATGCTGCAGCGGTGCTGATGTCAGAGGTCGGGGAGCCCAGCAATTCTCAGGGACCGGCATCAATGCGAGGTGAGTGATGGGAATAAGACCCTCCCATGGGAAAGGGGTAACCAACTGGATGACATGTTGGAGTTGGGCAGGACAGCCTTAACCCTGTAAGGAAGTGGCTTCAATTGGTTGCTCCCCTCGTGGAGTGGATTAGTGGGATCTGCTTGGACTGGGCGTCCCTGGCCAGGACCCAGTGGGTTGTCACAAAACAATTCCCTAAGCACTGTGCACACTGATGTAGTGAAGGCCCACAAAGGTTGACTGGCCCAGAGGGGAGGAGCCAGCATACACTGCCCTCACTTGCACTTCAGTCTCTGATAGCAGACTGCAGAGTGCAAGAGCCCCTAGCCTGCATGCTCCAGAAGAACCCTAACCAACAAGAAAAGGGGCTGGGAATTACACTGTATACTTGTATGGAAGGAACCAAAAACATGATGAGAGGGAGAAATAAGAAGAAACCCCCAGTCCCCAACCCTGAGAATATTGATCCAGGAGAGGTAAATACAAAAGAGACTGAAGGCAGCAAACATGCAACATCAAGCACAGCATCAGTGGACATAAACAGATATCTTCGGGATCTCATAAATGAGATAAAAACTGAAATATTAATTCAAGTTAAATAAGAGATAAAAGTAGATTAATAAAAGAAAGGCTAAGTACCTCTCAAGAAGACACAGACAGAAGAATGGAGGAACACAAAAGGAGAGAAATGTTCAATGAAGAATATAAAGAAAACCTAGAATTCATGAAGCAGATTCAAAGAGATTACCAGAAACTAAAAACTCCATAGAAAGTTGGCAAAACTGCTTGAAAGAAACTAAAGATAGACTATCAAAAATTGAACACAGGCTTGCAATATGTGATCATGAAAGGAAAGATCTCTTAAAAATAACAAGGGAGCAGGCAGTAACTAAGGCTAGAGGACGACAAGAGAATCTATAAATTAAGAATAAAGGATGTCAATGAAGAGGCAGGAGTCAAAACAAAGGAATTGCAAAGGCTATTCACAGAAATTATTAAGGAAAACTTCCCAGACATAGAAAAAGGAAGTGATATGCAGATGTATGAAGCATACAAAACTCCAGCCACCTACAACCAAAGCAGAGCTACACCCAGACACATAATAATCAAGATCTGAGAAATTCAATATAAGAACAGAATATTAAAAGCAATTAGAGAAAAGAAACAGATCACCTATAAAGGAAAATCCATCAAAATCATGGCAGACTTCTTGACACAGACCATCAAGTCAAGAAGAGCTTGGAGTAAAGTAATTCAAGCCCTGAAGGGGAATAACCTTCAGCCCAGATTCATGTATCCTGCAAAACTCTCTCTAGAAATTAATGGAGAAGCAAGATGCTTCCATGACAAAGAGGAACTGGGAGAATTTTTTTAAATTTTATTTAAAGAGAAAAAAAAAAGCAATACAGAAGAAAAAGGAAGAAACAATACAGAACCTCAAAAAAAAAAAAAAAAAAAAGAAATCACTAGTTGACAAACCACATACTTTCCTCCCAGAAATAGCTGTTAATGTTATAAAATTAAGACATACAAAATGAACACACTGTGAAGCTGCAAACAATTACAACAAAACAGGATGGAATGAAGCCAATTGAGACAGTGCGGTGAAATTGGCACAGAACATCACAGCAGGTCACCAGGACAACAATAATACCCAACACTGTATATCTCGTCTTCACAGTAGTTGTTCTGCTACTAGGTACAGCAAAATCAAAGAAATACATAACATTATAGAACACATCAACACAGAGTATTGAATAGAGCAACACCGCTAATCAGGACAAAGCAAAACGGTGATAAAAATATCTGCCTTCAGAGATAGTAGAAGGAAACTCCCCCCACTTGCTGTACCAAATATGGTCATCTACTAAGAGATACCCAGATCCCTGGATCCCAATTGTTAAGGGGGGGTGTGGTATGTTTGATTCTAAGCCCGCGGCCTGGTAGGCAGCAGGCTGGTTGCTGGTTGGTCAGCGCCCTAAGTTCCAACATGGTGCAGATCTCAGGAAACGCTCTTGCTTCTTATTTCTGCGCCCTGGGATGGCCAAAGCTTGCCAGACCACAGTCACTTATCAGGGCGGCAACCTAGATGCTGGTTGGCTCGGCGCCCTAAGTTCCAATATGGCGCAAAACTGGGAGAATTTGTGACCACCAATCCAACCCTACAAAAAATACTGAAGGACATTCTAGAGAGAGAGAAAAAGAATACGAGCATTTCAGGAATAGTGGCAGAGAGGCCTCAATGAATGGGGCAGACAGTGGAATGAAAGAGAAAAATAGACAACCAAAGGCAGAAAAATAGAATAGCAGAAATGAGGCAGAGAAGATTGGCTATAATCTCTAGTATAGATGACCTCGATATACTAACAAAAAGAAACACAGAGTAGATCAGGAGATAGGGTCAATTGAGATGCTCTATATAGGGAGGCAGTGGAACGCAAAATAAGCAGTGCACCCTATGGGAGTGAAAGGGGAGTAACTGTCTAAAAAAGGAAGGCAGAGGATATTGTTAGTAATAACAGTAATAACATTTATTACTATTATTAACAGTAATAACATTTAAAATCTACATGATTCTCATCACGCTGCAGGGATGAATTATATGCTGTTCCAGTTTGTCTGCTTACACTAGACTTGAGGACAAGGTCAGCTACCCCAAAAATAAGAGGACATATTATTGTAATCACCCTTAATTTCCTATCAACTTAATCTGCAGCCCTGTATAACTTATACTGTCTTATTATGACTGATCTTATTTGAATCTGGTTTGTTAGATTACTATTTTGTATTGATTGATTTTATACAAATCTGTTATGATTGATAGCATCAAGTCTAAGAGTATAGGCAACTATACTGAAGATGACAAGATACACTAAGATACCCACTCTGGTTTGATTATTACCTGCTTTTGAAGTCTTATGTCTCCAATGCTTTGTTTTTATTAATGTTGTTATATACTGCTGAGACATCATGGTAACCATTGTAGATCACCTTGTATTGTGGTTTTATATGAGTTTTTGCTTCATGCTTTTCTAGGAATTGTTTTGTTTTTCTCTCTAATACAGAAATGATAGATATACTTGTAGATACTCATGCGTGTGTAGAGCTTATAAACAGTTTACGAGAACCAACTGTATAATGCATGTTGAAATGAACAACTACTTTGAAGAAAAAGAGACACTACAATAGCCAGTGCTGATTCTGTAATGTCATGATGTGAAATCCAGCAATACTATCATTCTTTGTTCAAAGTCATTTTAGCTTGTTTTGTTTTGTTTAAGTTCAACACACATGAACGTAAGGACAGCTGTTTTAAAGAGAATGAGAGATATTATGACAGCCATTCTTGGCTTCCCTGTTGTCTGATCTTGAAGTCCTGAAACACCTTGCTCATCCTGCTAAGATCAATTCCATACTATGTTATTTCATGTGAATTCCCTGTATGTGACAATATGGACAACTATTTGGAAGAAAACAAGAATCAATATGATAGAGAGTGAATACCTCTGATTGTCCTGCTTTGAAATTTATGTCTTGCTTTCTTGTGATCCACTTTGTTCTGTTTTGTTTTGTTTACTTTTACCCTTTTGATATAATTGCATGTATGTTTAAGTGTGTAAAATGGATGACCATATTACTATTTTTGTCAGATAGTGGAGCAGAACTGTTAAAATTCTCACTGTTTGAATGTCTACTTTGCATGTTTTAATTTTGTAATTTGAACAACTATTTCCAAGATGTCAGTATGTAATTTATCAAGTAATGATTTCTTAGTGTTTTTTTTTTTTGTTGTTGTTGTTCTTTTCCTTTTTTCCTTGGAATTCTGTATTGTTACTACCCTTTATTCTGTTTTGTTTTGTTTGGGTTTTTTTCTCTTTAAATAAAATTTTAAAAAAAGAAAGTCAAAGAAATGGAAACCTTGCAAATCAGGACAACTATAAAGAAATTCAGACAGTAGATATATAATTTTCCCAGATGAAAATAAAACACATTAAATCCTAATATTCCTTGTAAAAGATGTGGTTATGTTCCTGTTTTATTTCTTAGGGTAAAGCTCTTGGGGTCTACTTTCATTGTGAACAGATTTGTTATAAACACAATGATATAATGGTTATAGAACCATTCAGATGTTATATTTACTTTGGATAAACTTTTTAGAAATTATGTCTTCTTTTTTGAATATGTCTCTTTTAGATTATCTCAGTAATATTTTCAATTTTTACACTTACTTTTGTGTCCCCTTCCTGTTCTTAATGTGTTTGTTTTTAGCATCTCATTTTTGTGATGAATTTTCAAACATAAATGAGTTGTTAATTTTTCTCTAATATATGGGTTTGAAATATACTTGTTATTAATTTTCTAGTTTATCTTGTCAGTATGACAAGATGCTTTTAAAATGTATTGAAAGTGTCTTCTTTGCCAGAATGTCATCACATTTTATAACTTTTATGAGTATCTGAAAATTGTTTTTTCTAATTGTTGGTTACAGGGTCTTATATATGTACATTATTTAAAACTTGTTTATGGTCACTATTTGTCCCTTTTTATTTTTTTCCTGCAGAGTGTATGAACCTTTAAAAACTATATCAGAAATTCATGTTTTTGACTTATACTTTTGTTATATATTTTGTGAAATGTTATATGGTATATTCAAGTTTGTTGTTTTTATTTAATCCTGGGAAGTTGAAATTTTTTCTTTTTACTTTTTTTGGTGTTGAGAATGAAACCCAGGGCCTTGGGCATGCTAAACATTTACTTTTTGCCTGAATTATACCACTAACTCCTGGAATTTTCCTTCCATGTTGATTTTCTTTAGGAATGGACTGAAAGAATCATTAATACACAGTGCAGTTATTTAAGGATATCTTGGAGTTTTGACCTTGACCGCATTCATTAGATTCTGATTCTGAAAATCATAACATAAATTGGGCAAAGGATTTTCATATTAGTGCAGTGGTTTCCACAGGGTCATAATAATCCATCTTCATTTTCTTTTCCTTTCTTTTCTTTTTGTTTTCAGTCAAAGTCTTGGTATAGTTTAGGCTGGCCTTGAACTCACCATGTAGCTGAGAATGGCCTCAAACTCATGGTGATCCTTCTGCTCAATCTCCCAAGTACTGGGATTACAGTTATGTCCCACCATGTTTGTCTCTTCATCACTTTCTTCTGATTGTCTAAGTTTAGTACTGTTCTCTTTGAAAGTCTATGATTCTTGTGTCTAGGTAGATCTGATTTCCACTCCAAGTTTTCTGCTCTTGATAGTTAATTAACTCATTTTTCTTCTGACATTTAGTCAGTAGCATTTACACTATTATTTCAGGATCCTATTATTTCTATTATCTCATAAAAAGGATTCCAGATCTCTAACAAGTATATCTATAAATGGTATTTGTCTTTGAGTTTCTCAACAGTGCTATAGTCCTCTCAATTTTATTATTTCATGAAATAATAAGCCTCTCACCGAGAAAATAGACATTGGTCAATTCTGACCTCATGTTTCATCAACTAGCATGCTAACTTTTCTAAAACTTTTGATCTCTTCTACAATTTGCCATGGTAACATTTTATATCACTTTGAGTGTGGATAATAGTTTTTCTCAAGCTTCCAAGAACCCTCTTATCAGTGTGTTTGCAAAGTGTCCTGAGGTTGTTGTCAGGATATTTAACCTACATCTCTGTAGATCATTCATATTTCAATAATCTGTGCTTTATCCAACTTAATACTCCATCTTTAGTCCACCTCCTTCACAATATGTCACATACCTTGGTTTGTTGTTCTCTTATTCTGTTAGCAGGCACAACACTTCCACATTTGTGTGACATGATGAAAATTATTGATCTTGTAAAAAATATATATATAAGGTATATATAGATGCACTTCCAGATTCATATTGCTTTTCAAGACAAAGGTTTCTTTATCATCAACAAAACAAAAACAAAACAACAAAATAAAAACAAAACAACAAAACAAAAACAAAGCAACAAAACAAAAAACAATAAACACTAGCCATTAACTGGGAGGAGTAGATCATTTCTGCTAGGTGTTTCAGGATAACCCTGAAATTCATTGTATTTAATTATATCAATCTACCTTGTTCATTCTAAATCTAAGTATCGTATACCTCTCTAATCCAAAGACTCTGGCAAAACAAACTAACTGGACTGAACCATAAAACTACTCTTGAACTCTGCTACTCTTAAATTCTAGGCCTCATCCATGGCTTTTTTTTGTTTTGTTTTCATTCTTACTATAGGAAATAAGAGACTATGTTATGCTTGGCAGACCCTTTATTCTCATTATAATCATTATCACTTGAAAGCCTTGTATTATCTTTCATTGATGCTTCACTGCACCTACTCATACCCATTTGACTCTACACTCCATAGTTATTATTTTCCTGCAACTCTCTGTTACCTAAAATACTGAATTACCAGTGTATTTTTCTCCATTATCCCATTTTAATTTTGTATATCCTCCCTTTGACCTAGCATTTGATATAGATTGTTCTTGATGTAATTGTGGTTGAGAAACATCCCTTTGGCCCATGGCAATACTCAGAGAGAAATTTAACCCTAAGCCATCAGCAGCTGATACTCTTGTTAACTGTATAACTCTGCTTGGTGCACCATGGCTTACAATGTATTCATTAGAAAGTAAATGAGACTATGAACATTAGTATAGCCTAAATAAAGTAGTTAACATCCAGGGGTTTTGCTCAGTGGCACGAGCGCCTGTCTGGCAAGTGTGAGGTCGTGAGTCGGACCCCTGGTACCAAAATAAATAAATAAATAAATAAATATAAATTAATTAAATAAAATAGTTAAAAATATCAAGATTCAATAACTATACCAAAACCATGAAAGAGGTGAAAGGAAGGGTTGAGATAAATGTAGTGCTTGTAGCTAAAAAGATGTTAAAGAAATGATCCAGTGAAGTATAATCCGTGTCTACAAATAGATAATAGAAGATGACTTATTCTGTTAATGGAATAAAGGTAAATGAAATAGAAGATAATATCTTTGAGAAATAAAAAGATATACATATGGATTGGCCCTTGAAGAAAAATAATATTTTGCAAATATAGATCAAGCCGTCAATTCACTAAGAGAAACAAATCAACTTTATATCATGCTTTTCTTTACTAGTATTAACCATCAGAAAACAATGGAGCAATAAACATAAGCACGATAGTCAATTTAAAATGTGTAAGCCAGTGATTAAGTGTCCAGCTAAATTCTGTTTCAAGTGCAAATTAAAGAAACAAGTTGTTTAAAGCAGTCAGGTACTCAGGTATTACTGCTTTGAAAACTTCTTCATGAAATTGATTGTAAGTGAACCTTAGTCAAACAAAGAATAATTGGAAAGCAGCAAAAAACTCAAAGATTTTGAGTATATTTTATTTAAGACCAAGGTTAAAAGAAATGTGGAGATAAGAATGAAAAAGCAAGTTTTTATTTTATATGTGTTAACATGGAAAATATTAACCACTTACAAAATTAGAAATAAAGATGGAAGAAAGAATGTTAATGACTACATCTGAAATACTTGGATGAAAAGAGTATCATTCAAAATTTATAAAAGTAATAAATAAAAGCACTGAATTACATCAACATATATTGAACTATCAGGTTATGTTGACATTACTGCTACTAACTTCTTCATAGAGTTCATTTCACTCTATTGGACCCTGGTTACAGTTGGTCAAAGACAGGATTATGAATTGTGAAGGGAAAGCAAAGCTAAATCTTTTGAAAGGCCATGGTGGTGAGACATTGTAATGATTAAAGGTGGCATGCACAGCAGAGTTCTTCCTGATGAGTCAAGGTATCTCCTATACCCCTGATCAACCAACCAGTAGTGTTTTGGGGTAAAAGTTTTACCCATGTGCAAATAATAGTTCTGATAAAAGGAGGCAATTTCCTCTGACCTCTCCATAAGTTTCCCTAGTGAATGAAGCATGCATTTGTAGACGTGTGTGCATAGCTGCATAGATTCTCCAAGTTCAGTTTTACTTCTATAATCAAGATATATGACTGTTTCTCAGATCCTCCAATTTCCCCTTTCTAGACCTTTCCTAGCCCATCTTACATTTATGTAATTTTTAATCACTGAACTAAATCTCTTATTGCTTTATCTGCCTGTTATAAATTTTGTTTAGTATTGACACAAAATGGAATATTAAGCAAGATAATTTTATTGACCAACAAAAATAAACCAAGCAAATGCACATTTAAAAGAAAAGTGAGAATGTTAATCTAAATAACAATTTAAATGAAAATCCCAAAGTGATAAATAACTAAGGTAAAAAAATAACTAAGGCAGATTTCTTATATAAAATTTTATTTCTAATTTAAATTTATAAATATATGTGTAGCAAAGTATCATTAACGAATAGTGCTCATATTAAAATCTTCACTTATTTACTTATTTTTATTTCAATGACAGTGCTTTTACTATTTTACTATTAAACACAATACTTGCTTTGGATGAGAGATGTGTAGTTTTGATATCAGTAAATTATTCATGTAGTAATAATTTATTTATTATGTAGTTTTATATAGCCCACATAGGTTTTGAATTTTATTAAATACCTCATTAGCATCTATGGAGGTGATCAGATGATTTTTCATTTTGGAGCTATCACCTTGATTAATATTGATCAATATACATTCCTGAAGTTAATTTGCTGGATTACATTTTTAACTATCTAGATTCTAGGTCCCAAAGAGGCTACATTTTGCTGTTGATTGCTATTCCATTATTTTGATTCTAGCTATTGATTTTTTAACTGACACTATTGCATGTGAAAACTAAGAGGAATTAGGACATTTTTATTGAATACTTCCTAATCATTGTGAAAGCAATAGTAGAGAGAAGATACAATACATACTCAATATCGCAAAGGCACTTACATTCCAATTATAGGTTTCTAACGGGATTTAATATCCAAAATGACATACTCATGTATTTAAGTTTATTATAATTCAAGGCATTAATTTACACTGTAACTCTTACAAGATTTCAGAGTTTGGGGATGAAATGTATAAGTATTAAGCATGTGTGATTAGTAAATTCGTTCACTGGTTGGTTTGGCACCCACAAAGACCAGTAGCCTAGACAGAATATATGGTGTCATTTGTTCCCAGTTGCTTACTTTTGTTGTCTTCTGATTGCCATGAACTGTTTCTCCTCTGTGATGCCCCTCTGCCATGTGACCTCGATTTGGAGTTAGCCTTTATGAACTGAAACCTCTACAAACTGTGAACTAAATAAATTTTTCGTCCTTTAACATTGGGTTTTGAGTATTTTGTCTCAGCAACAAGAAAAGTAACTAAGACAAGCATGTGGGCACCAGGCTGCATGGAGTGTGCAACATAGCCTGGTTTGTAGGAAACTTGATTACTGGCAGCCATAGACTTTGACTGGAAACACTAGAGCATCATCTGAGTGTGTTAGTCACTTGTTGAAGTCTCAGATATTTGAATTCTTCTTAAAATGTCATCTTTAAGATTTCTATTAGCAATTAGAACACAAATTTTGTAAAGACTTAAAGAATACTATAAACAAACCTGAGTAATTATCCAAATAAATCGTTCACTTAGAAGTGGTGTCATAACTAAACAGTGAGTGGTATAAATCACGTAGATTAATAGTGTATGTATAATAATTTATGTATCATATATTTATTATAATTATCATAATTGAGAATTGAAGTTGAAATTTTTTTGTCTAAGTCATCAAGCAATTTATTTAGACTTCATCTAAATGGACATTTTATGGACTCAGAGAAACCACTTCATCTTGTAGATATTACTGTTCTTTACTGTACAAAGTGCAGAACAAAAAGTACTGAAACTAAGAAAAAATTAACTTGATATTTGGCTCAAAAACAGCAACTTCCAAACACTTTCAAAATTTTCCTCAGGCACTTTCAGAAGGTGTGAGACTCATTGGTCTGTACAGTGAACATTTAGCCAAGAAATGATTATAATCTTAATTTTATAGAGACCCAAAGACTTTTTCCCAGTAACATGACCCATCTTATAAAAGCCCACAAACAGAGCTGATTTTCTGGTTGGAAACAAATGAATCTGCCCAAGAAAAGGGAAAGAAAAAAAATTGTTCATGGGAAAAAACAATCATTAGCTTGGCATTTTGCATTTTTTTTTAAATTTCATGGCACATCTACATATGCCATGTAGAACTCTTTCCAAAACTCTGCAAATGTTTTGGTTAAGAAAGAAAATTGTTCTTTATTTAGCCTGTCTGTAACCAGATCATTAGTATATCCACTTATGTACTTAAACATATCACATTTATCATACTAGTGTCAGCCTAGTGTGTCTCTCCCTCTTATGGCTACTTCTAACTTCATATTCTACATATAGGTTCAAAAACTAACACAGGACAAAAGTTCTAATGATTTCAAATGCTAACTTACCTGAACACCATGGTGCCATTATCATTCACTGGATTTTGGCAATGGCTTTCTAACTTGGCTTCCTACTCCCATCATTTCTTGGCTGTAGTTTGACAACAGCCACAGTAGGCTTTTAAAATTGTCATATATCTCAAAATTCTCAAAAGAATTCCAATCTAAGCTCTGAGTAAAAGGCTGTTCTTACACAGCCTATAAGACTCCATACACAGGGCCTGCCTTCATCTTCTGGCTTTTTCCCTTACTAGCCCTGCTTTCAGTACATGGGCACGCTGGAGCTTTTGTGAGGCATTTGCTGTTCCTTCTGTCAAGGGTATGTTCTCCACGGATGTGTGTGTGACAAGTTCTCTGACCTCTTTTAGATCTTTACTCTGACAACACCTTACTCTTATTTAAAATTGCAATTTCTTATTCTGGAAATTCTTACTCTACTTCACTTTTCTTCATAGCAAGTATCATTTTTTGACCAATTCCATTATAACTGTTTTATTACCTGCCTCTCCTCATTGCAACGCATCTCCACTAGGGTAGTGGTTTTTTTTTTTCCTTCTCTCTCTTTAACAAATAAAATAGTATCTGTCCATAAAGTGTCTCTAATAAACGTTTGGAAAATGCTGTCAGGATTTGGAAGCCCTTTCAGGATTGTGGACCTGGATCAATTTCTCTTATGTCAGGAAATTTCTTACTAATGTAGTAAACAATTCCTAAATTATATTTCCATATTTTTGACAAACCAGTACTAGTTGCACAAGAATCATGAGATTTATGTTAAGTATGAAGATATGCATTTATGATTGCTTTAGTATTAAAACTTAGAATTTAAAATTCTCTTAGTGCAGAAACAATTTAAATAATTGCAGGCTCAACATTACAGACATTCTGTCAGATCTTAGTCATTTGGCAAGATTGTACTTTATAATTTTTTAAATATAAAATTTTGCAGATACAAATGAAGATTTTTAAAATCTCTCTATGTGTCTCATTTTTTTCTCATCATATCATTTTATTACATATTATCCTGAATTTGGTATTTGATATTTCCTAGGATTTGTATATATCACAGTATATGAAAGTGTCCATGTACAATATGCATTATTTTTTTGCAGTGTCAAACTTTATGTTTATAATGCTGTAATTTAAGCTTCAGAGTTGACTTGCTTTTATTTTTACCATGATTGTGTTCATGGGATATTTATCTGTTAAATTTAATTTATAGTTTTTCTTAAGTAATTATAATTGCTATGTAGTATTTAATAATATAGGTAAAATGTATTCATTATAAATATTTAGGTATCTCCAAAAGTTCCTGTGATACACTGTTGTGATTATTGTCTTTTTTACACCTATCTTTGTGATCATCTGCAAAAGTGTGTAAGACATACATCTAGAAATGGAATTGCAACTCCAAAGGTTGTATATGTTTAACCTCCTGAGAAACAACAAATTGTTCTTCAAAGTGTTTATTCTTACATATATAAATAAAACAAATGTCAAACTTTGTTTCATTTGATCTCCATCATTACTGGTTGCTGTCAGACTCTTTTTTTTGGTACCAGGCTTTGAACTCATAACCTCACGCTTCCTAGCCAGGTGCTTGTGCCGCTGAGCTAAACCCTTGGTCTGGAAGACTTTTTATATTTTTTAACAATTTAAATTATGTGAAATGATATGTAGAAAGAGCTGAATTTTAATTTTCCTTATATCTAGACAGGTGGAACATTGTTTTCAACCCTGAACAGCTGAATATTCAGTAGATTCTTCATTCAGTAGCCTTTAATCATTGTTCTCTAGTCTTTTTTAATACATTGTGCTCTTCATAAGCTTTATACTTAAAATGTTGAAAATTTTAGTGACTGTAACTAAACATTTATCCTAAAACATTCTTAAGAATAAAGAGTATATTCTTAATAATAATGTCCAGATAACAGGAGAGAAGTAGGCCTATGGTGGCTAGACTGAGTTGTGTGTTTGAGTTAGTTATTAAGCTTTGACATTACCGAAAAACATTTACAGATATTTCATTGAACAGAGAATTCTTTAAAAATGAATCAAATGTATCAATTTTTAAAAGCTAGTTTGACTCTATTTATATGAAGCACTTATGATAGTTTAATTCATAGATATAAATAGAATGATGGTCCCAAGGGCTAAGGGAAAGGGAAAGAAGGATTACTGCTAATAGGCATACAACATTTAGTTTGTTTCAGACGTAAAGCATTCTGGAGAGAGATGGTGATAATATGTGTATACTGCTGCGACTGTTCTTAAAGACAGTCACACACATAAAATAAGAAAAATTTTATATTTATTTCTTGTGTAATTACCACAGTAAGATGTGTTATAAAATTAATGAGAATAAAGGAAAATACCTACTTTTTGTTAATAGTCAATTCCTAGTCTCATGCTTTTCTTATTTTAGTGGTTAAATTATTCTCCTACTTTATTATACTATGATGAAATCTAAGATAAACTATTTTTTTAGAGTTTAAGGTTAAAAAGACACAGAGAACAAAAAAAGCAATACAGACAAACAAGAAACCAATTACAATAACAGCATAGGTTTATAAAACAAGATGAGAGGAATTTAACAATGGTTGTAATATTGTTACCTTCAAGAGAGTTGCTTAGTTTAACACATATAGATTGATCTAAACATATAAGTATTAGCTGTTCTTTTCCAATAACTAATAAAACTAGTAGTATAGTCAGCTTAGCTATCATATATATATATATATATATATATATGTATGTATATATATATATATATATGAAAGAGAAAAGGAAAAAGACATAAAATTTGTGTATGTCTTTTTTCTTTTTTCTTCCTTCTTTCCTCCTTTCCTTTATGCTTTCCTTTGCTTTTCTTTCTTGAATAGTTTCTTACCTTTACATAGTATTCATTTTAGATTTTGGAACATATATAATTTTTCAGTTTCTTACACTAGTATTTACCATGTGAGTTTGATTTATTTCACTTATGATTATGGTCTCAAGTTGCTTCCATTTACTTACAAATGTCTCCATGCAATCTTTCTTTATAGCTGAGTAGTACTCCATTGTATACAAATACCACATCTTTTTTTAATCCATTACTTGATTGATGGGCACTTGGGTTGTTTCCAAGATTTGGCTATTACAAATTCTATTGCTATAAACATGGATGCACATATATCACTGTGGTATGATGTTTTCAATTCTTCTGGGAAAATGCCCAGAACTGGGATAACTGTGGTAAAATGGAATCTCTAATCTTAGCTTTTTGGGGAAACTCTACATTAATTTCCACAGTGGTGCCAGTCTACACTTCCACCAACATTGCAGAAGAGTTCCTTTTTCCCCACAGAGCCTCCAGCATTTGTTATTGGTGGATATATTGATCTTGGCCCTTCTCTGGGGTGATATGGAATCTCAGTGTTGTTACAATTTGCCTTTCCTGAATGACCATTGATGTTGAACATTTTTTTTCATATATTTACTTGCCATTTGTATTTCTTCATCTGAGAAGTGTGTATTCATATCAGATGCCCATTTTTGTATTGAGTGCTTGAATTTGGGGGGCATGATTTTATTAATTATTTATAAGTTCTAGATAAAAATCCTTTGTCTGAGGGACAGTTGGCCAAGATATTTTCCCAATTTGTGGGTTTTCTTTTCACCCTATTGGAGATTTCCTTTGACATGCAAAAACTTTTCAATAAGATGAGATCCCAGCTGTTGATTTTGGGAATTGTTTTCCATGCAGTTTGATTTTTGTTCATGAACTCTCTGCCTACTCCTGTCATCAATGTTTCTACCTATGTTGTCTTCCAGCAGATTTAGTTTTCTGTTTTAATATTTATATCTTTGATCCACTTTGACTTTAGTTTAATACATGGTGATAGACATGGACTGAGCTTTAGTTTTCAGCACACAGCCAATTTGTCCAACACTACTTATTAAAGAGGCTATCTTTCTTCTAGTGAAAATGTTTGGCCCCTTTGTCAAAGATAAAGTGTCTGTCTATGTTTGTAGTTGTGACTGTATCTTCTAATCTACTCCATGGATCTTTAGGTCTGTTTTTATTCCAACACCATGCTGACTTTATCACAGTAGCTTTGTAGTATAATTTCAAGTTGGGGATTGTGATGCCTCCCACCTTAGCTTTGTTGCCCAGAATTGCCTTTGCTGTTCTAGGTCTCTTCTGGATCCAGATGAATTTCAGAGGTGATTTCTCTAGATCTGTGAGGTATGCAATTGGTATTTTCATTGGAATTGCATTAAATTTGTATAACAATTTGGGGAGAATGGTCATTTTCACAATATTGGTTCTTCCTATCCATGAACAGGGAATATCTTTCCATTTTCTGAAATTCTCTTTGATTTCCTTTTTCAGTATAATGTAGTTTTCACTATATAGATCTTTTACTTCTTCATTAGACTGATTCTTAAGTGTTTCATTTTTTTTTGGATGCCATAGTGAAGGGGGTGGTTTCCCTTATTTCTCTCTCAGTGAGTTTGTTGTTTGTGTACAGTGATGCTATTGATTTTTGAGTGTTGATCTTATATCCAGCTACATTACTAATATGGTTATTATGTCTAGGAGACTTTCAATGGAATTTTGGGGTCTTCTATGTAGAGTGTCATATCATCTGCAAATAATGAGAATTTAACTTCTTCCTTTCCTAGCCTTATTACTTTTATTTCTCTTTCTTGTCTAATTTCTCTGGCTAATATTTCCAGAACTATACTGAATAGCAGTGGTGATTATGAATATCCTTGTCTTGTTCCTGATTTTAGACTGAAAGTGTTTAGTTTTTGTCCATTTAGTAAGATATTGGCAAGTGGTTTATCATATATGGCTTTTATCAGGTTGAGGTAAAGACCATCTATTCGGATTTTCTGTAGGGTTTTATCATTAATAAATGTTGGATTTTGTCAAAAATTTTTTGCATCTATTAAGATGACCATTGATTCTTATCTGCCTCTGTTGATATGGTGACATTTATTGATTTGCATATGATAAACCATCTTTGCACTCCTGGTATGAATTCTACTTGGTCATGGTATATAATCTTTCCGATGACTTGTTGCATTCTATTTGCCAGTATTTTATTGAGAATTTTGGCAACTATGTTCATTAGAGAGATTTACCTGTAATTTTCTTTTTTGGTTGAGTCTATCTCTGGTTTTGGTATTAGGATAACACTTGCTTCAAAGAATGAGTTACGGAGGACTGCTTACTTTTCAATTTCATTGCAGAGTTTGAGGAGTGTAGGCATTAAGTCTTCCCTAAATTTCTTGTAGAATTCTGTAATGAATCCATGAGGACCTGGGCTTTTGTTTGTTGGTAGAGTTCTAATTACATTTTCAGTTTCATTAACTGAAATTAGGTTATTCAGCAGCTTTACATCTTCTTGATTTTGCTTTGGTAATTCACATCTTTCTAGGAATCTGTCCATTACTTCTGTGTTATCAAACCTACGAGAGTAAGGTTTTTGAAGTAGGTATTGATGATCTTCTGTGTTTCTGAAGGGTATGTAGTGATTTTACTCTTTTTATTTCTTATTTCATGAACTTGAGCTTTTGCTTTCATCTTTTTGAGAAGGTTGGCTAAGGGCTTATCAATTTGATTTATTGTTTCAAAGAACCAACTCTGATTCATCAGTTCTTTGTATTGCTTTTTTAGTTTCAATTCTGTTCTGATCATTATAATTTCCTTCCTTCTTTGGGCTTTGGGCTTTACTTGCTCTTCTTTTTCTACAAGTGTGAGGTGCAGCGTTAAATTGTTTATGTATGTTCTTTCCATTTTCCTAATATGGGAGTTTAGTGCTATAAATTTCCTCTGAGGACTGCTCTCATTGTGTCCCATAGCTTCCAGTAATTTGTATTTGCATTTTTGTTCCATTGTAGATATCATTTAATTTCCTTTTTAATTCCTTCTGTGACTGCTTATTTAGGAGAGTGTTATTTAGTTTCCATGTGTTTATGGGGTTGTTGTGGTGTTTTATTCATTAATTTATAATTTTATTGTGCTATGGTCAGATGATATGAATGGAATTATTTAAATTGCTTTGCATTTACTTAAGCATATTCTGTGAGTTAGTATATCTATTTTAGGGAATGACCCATGTGCAGGTGAGAAGAATGTGTATTCTGATGTTGCTGGGTGGAACACTTGGTACACATATACTAGGTCCATTTTTTCCACAAGTTTGATTTAGTTTCATTATTTCTTTGCTGATTTTTTGTTTGGTTGATATGTCTGTTTGTGACAATGGGGTGTTAAGTTCCCCTGTTATAACTGTATTATTGTTTATCTGTTTTTTCATGTGTATTAAAATTTGTCTTCCATAGTTGACTGTGCCCATATTTGGTGCATATATATTTGTGATTATAATCTCTTCCTCTTGAATTTTTCCCCTAACAACTATGTAGTGACCTTCTTTACCTCTTTTGATTGTTCTTGGTTTGAAGTTCACATTGTCCGCAACCAAAATAGCTACCCCTGCTTCTTTCTGAGTTCCTATTGCATGGAGTTTTGTTTTCCATCCTTTGACCTTTAGTTTATGAATTTCCTTTTGAGTTAAATGTGTTTCTTGTATACAGAACATTGTTCAATTTTGTTTCTTAATTAACTCTGCCAATCTGTTTCTTTTTATTGGTGAGTTGAGACCATTTACAGATATAGCTGATAAGTACTGACTTATCACTGTCATGTTATCTTCTGTTGCTGGATTTCTACCTTTTCTGCTTAATTGTTCGCCCTGCCTAGTGGTTTCCTTTTGTTGTTTTTCTTGGGATTGTACTTGTCTTTGTCTCTTTCTAGAGTGACTCTCAGTACTCTTTGTAGTGTTGGTTTGGTGGCCATGAATTCATTCAGTTGTTCTTTGTCATGGAAGTATCTTATTTTTCCATCTATTTTCAAAGATAATTTTGCAGGAAACATTAATCTAGGTTGAAAGTTGTTTTCTTTTGTGACCTGAAATATTTTACTCCAAGCTCTTCTTCAGTTGAAGGTTTGTGTTGATGAGTCTGCCATGATTCTGATAGGCTTTCCTTCATAGGTGATTTGTTGTTTTTTCTCTGACAGCTTTTAGTATTCTGTTCTTGTGCTGAATTTATGATATCCTAATTATTATTCTGGGGAAGATTTATTTTGGTTATGGTTAATTGGGGTTCTGTATGCCTCACTTACCTGTATATCAGATTCTCTTCCCATGTTTTGAAAATCTGCTATTATTTCTGCAAATAGTATTTACAGGTTGTTTGTATTGACCCTGCTTTTCCCTTGACACCTATCATATTATATTGTTTATTTTTGCATCATCTTTCAGCTGCTCAATTGTTATTTCCTGGTTCCTTGTTATTTGTAAGAGAGCTATTCTTTCATGGTTATAATCTTCCATCCTGTCTTCAAAGTCTGAGAGTCTGTCTTTAGCTTTATTCAAACAGTTTTGCCAGCTTTCAGTGGAATTTTTAATTTCTTGAATATCTCTTTGAATCTGTTTCATGCATTCTAATTCTGTCCTGTACTGTTCATTCAAGGTTTCCATCATTTTCTTATGTTCTTCTATTTTTTATTTAGATCTTCTTTAGATATACACAGCATTTCTTTCATATTGTTTGTCATTTCATTTTTTCTCTGAGAGATTATTTTTGACCTGGTTTCCTCTATAACTTCATGGAGTTGTTTCTTTACTTCAGTTGCTATCATTTCAAAAAGTTCAGTCATGAAATTCCCAGTGTCTTTCATTTCAGTGTCTCTTAGGTTTGTTCTCTGTGGACTGGAGGACTGAGACTGCCTCTTGCTCTTTCATTTTGTCATTTTCCTCTGGGACTCATGTGACAGATCAGGCACCCTCCTTATGGACTGCACTGGAGTGCTGCACTGGGCAAAGTCTCAATCCTCCATTATCCCTGTGGCTAGCCAGGGTGCACTCCCAATCTATGATGCCAGATCCTTGTGCTCTTTGGCCTGAGAGCCTGGCCAGATATTCCTTTGATGAACTGCACTGGGTTGCTCTGGGATGCTGGGCTGGGCAGAGGTTGGACCCTCTTCCTACTAGCAGGAATAGACTCCAGAAGTGTGTTGTTGGGTTCTAGAACCTGGTTGAGTAGACTTAAGAACCTCTGGCATCCAAGTGGCTAGTAGGGATGCACAAGCAATGTGTCACCAGGGCCTAGTGCCTGGCTGGGTAGAGTTCAAAATCTCTGGAACCCAGGTGGCTAGGCAGAGCACAATCTGAAGTGTGGCACCACTTGAACCTTGCCTCTGGCTTGAAGAAGTTCAGAGCCTCTGGAGCACACAGCTAGCCAGAACACATCTCTGGTTTACAGTGCTGAGGTTTTGCTCCTGGCTGGGTGTAATTTGGAACCTCTGGGACCTGCCAGGTGACTAGGTGGGGCCACACTGCTGAACAGTGGAGCTGGAGCCTTGTGCTCTGATGGGCAGAGCTCAAATTCTCTAAGATACCATTGGTGGCACTGGGACTCTGGGCTGAGCTGGGCTCAGTCCCTCTCTGACCAGTGAGGCTGGCTGGACATTGCCCAGTTGGATTGCCATTTCTCGCTGGGCTGGGCAGAGTTCAGATCCTCTGTGCAGCTAGCAAAGATGCACTCTTGGAGTGTGGGTCCAGGGCATTATGCCTGGCTGGGTAGAGTTCAGAACTTCATTGACCCAGGTGGCTAGGCAGGGCATGACCCCAAGTGTAGCACTACCTGGATCTTACCTCTGGCTAAGAGGAATTCAGAATCTCTCCTAAGACATGCTGTTATATGTAGTAGATAGTTGATTAAATTACTGAATAGTTAGTTTAGGGTTTTTTTCCCTCAGAACATTAGATGCAAAGATAGCTGCAAATTTAGCTAAAGGCAATGAATGTATCAGCAACTTCTTTGCTATTCTGTGAATTTTGACCTTTGTTTTTCACTTTGTGTGGATAATTTTAATCTTCATTAGCACATAATTATCAATTTGTTAGATAATGCCCATTTCTGATCTTGAAGTACATTATATATGATTTCCTCCCATGTCACCATTTGTATTTCTAGATCCATATTTCAATGGATTTCCCTTTTTGCATTTTGTTTTATTGCTACATGTTTTCAGTAGAATATTATATCTACCCATGCACAATTTATCAGACTCATTCAACATATTATATTTAACATTGAATATCATAATTCAAAATGTATCATAGGACATAAGAGAAGGCAGTGAAAATAATGATTATTCTCTTACTTCCTAAAATTTGAAAGGGCCAAATTAGATTCTGTGTGAAAGAATTCATTGATTTTTTTTCTTGAGTCTTTCTTTTTTCTTTTCTTTTCTTTCTTCTTTTGTATTGACTCATCATTCTTTCTAGAGCTTTTAGTTAAAGTAGTTACTGAGTGATGAGGTAAAGTAAGGTAATACTGTTAGTGGACATTTTAAAAATTTTTTTCCATTTAATTTATTGAAGATGTCTTTAAGTATTGGACCGCACTCTATAAATCCTTAAAATATGTTGCACCATGTTTGTATAAAGACAACTAAAATATATATTGATTTCCCCTCAAAATCCTTGGCATTCCTTAGGAACATTCCAAGATTCCCACAAGATTTTGCTCTTAGGAAACCAAACCACTGTAACCATGAGCCAGGCTATTGTTACTTTAGTTGACCCAGTTTTCTTGTGAAGACATAGTTTCATCAAATGATAAAAATAGATAATGCCACGTGTCAATTAAATACACATTTTAGTGCAAAAGTGTGTAATACACAATAGAAAATAGCATAGTCAGATTCAAAAGATCTGTATGAGGCTTGAGTGTTGCAAACTTCTTCAGTGAAGGTGAAAAATATTCTTTCAGATACAATAACTCTGAGTCCGTTATAAAGATGTGTGACTTTAATTAATAACGAGGATAATGAGTATTTCTAAAGTTGCAGTTTTCCACTGGCCTTCCCATTGTTTACCATATTATAACTCTAGACTAGCTAAAATTTGCCAAGTATTTAATACCATGTATTTTGCTAATACTTTTCCTATATTTTCTGATGTAAGCTTCCAAATAACCCATTGAAGTAAGTACAGTATTTACCCTTACTACAGAGATGAGAATACTGAGAGGATAGATTATTTAACATATGAATGTACAGCATCTCTATATATACAATTACCCTCTATAGTTCATCTGAATGTAATCCTGATTCTAAACCATGCCCCAATAATTTAGTATATTTAGATTAAGAACAAATTGAGTGATAGGAAATTTGCTATTCAACTATTAGAACCAAATTGAACAGAACTTAAAACCAGAAATTTCTCATAAACCAATAGTAACATGTCAAAACGATAGAAGAGTCTGCCAGAAGAGACTTACACTAACTAAATGTGGGATCATTTGGGCATCAATAATTATAATTACAACAATGATCTAAAGCATATTGAACAGATATTTTTGGATTTATTATATGGGTAAAAAAGAGAAGAAGAAAGAAAAATTATCCATAGAAGATAATAAGTGATAAAGGGGGATGATTCAAATCATTACTTCCAATATAGTTATTATACTTCATTCAAACAAAGGTTAGTAATAAGTACTAAAGTCATTGAGTCAAAGCTGTTATTAGAAGCAGGATATTCATACAGAATCAATCTCTAGATATTTCTTGTTAACTGTGGACAAAGTTTCCTTTACATGTGATAAATCCATCGACATAATCTTACCAACTTTTCGAGTACATTATCACCAACAGAAAATTATAACAACTTAAACCTTTTTACTATGACACTGAAGTACATAATATCTATTCAAAATATTTTGATAAAATACTGAATGTGTATATAATCAAGAAGAGACAGACAATTGTATAACAAGGAAGGCATACTAAACAGCTTTGCTAAATTTAAAACAACAACAACAACAAAAATGTATTCTTTTTGTAAGTTTCTTTAGTAATGTGTGGTTCTTTTATGGTTTCTTATATGTATTAGATTATTTTTGTTTATTTGTCTTACATTGGCTCTGATTTAATAGATGTCTTGGTTCTCTTCCTTGTCTCAACTCCCTATCTAGTGTCTTCATGTCAAACCCCAACACAATATTGTTAACATATTTGTTTATTCTATTTACAAATGCATATATTCTTTCCAGATTTTTAAATTCTCTATATTAGTTCCCTCACAGTGACTCTTCACTAATATTATTTCTTCATATTCTCCCTCCTAAGACTTTGACTCTTCCATATCTTACATAGCTTGTTGTCCTCCGTATTAGCAAGCTTTAACAACCACATAGTTTTCCTCAATCACAAAATAAATGCATATCTCACCCTTGACCTCACAAAATATACTTGAAAACTCTCAATACAAACCTTACAACTCATGTAGAAGTACTCTAATAAAATAAGATGCTACATCCAACTTTTCTTCTCATCTACCACTGTTCTCTCCTTAAAAGGCCCCCGCTAGTACTTAACACTCCCCATCTAAAACTATATCTTAGTCTCACAGCCAGTCTCACATAACTCATTGCAGAGCAACCACAAATAATAAACTGTCATAATTGCATAGAGAATAGACAAAGTGAGGGAAGCATAACTGCAAGGACTATCATATAGAAGTATTATAAATTAAAACTGTGGCTGCTGGTACAACTGAAGTAATTCTTTTGGCAAAACATGAGATAGATAAAAATCACTAAAGTAAATGACAGGAGTAAATACTAGCAGTGAGCATACAAAGCTGAAAATTATTGGTGGGCAAGAAATATCCTAAAAGAAAAATCTTCATATAAGCCACAAACTCCCCTTACTTTTCTAGTCCATGACTTGAAGTAACCTCTCCAAAAAGGAGAGAAAAAAATAGGCCATATATAGCTTTTAAAAAGGTATAGGTATAGATGACATAGATATAGATACAGATTTAGATATATAGATACACTTAGAAGAATGGGGAAGCGAGAAATCATATGGTTTCCAAACCCCTCAACTCTTCCAAAGCACAGCAATAGGTCACCAAGGGAGAAGAAAACAAATATCACATAGCATAAATCTAGGAAAAGTTCATAGATGAAAATAGATGAGTTCAAAGTTGACATGTACCAAAAATTCACCGCAGTATCACTCAGTGAGCCCATAGTGAATTTTGGGAAAGTAGGTTAAAAAAAAGATGAGCTAACCAAAGATTTCAAAAATTTCAATGGCAGATTCAATGAGATTATGAAGTCCTCACAAAGATGTCAGACAGAAGTGCCTGAAACAAACAATTTTATACAGTTCATACAGTACAGAAATGACAAATGTGAAGAGAGACTGTCTGATATTGAGGACAAAACAGTGAATTACAATAAAGAGCTCAAAGAGCCCAAAATGAAAATTAGGGAATAAGAGACTATACAGCAGCTACTAGATGACAAAAAGACCAGTCTTCATCTAATCAAGTTAGAGAAAAACTAGAAGATAGCACAAGTTGATTCACTCACATGCTTACAGATATAATGAAAAAATATTTCTAAATTTCCTTCATAGAAAAGAGTTTAATATACAAGTAAGCAATGCTCATAGAACACCAAATAATTATCATGACAAAATTGGCATATCTTTATTCAATTATAAAATATCCAGAAAAACAAAAACAAAGAAGCAGAATTCTAAAAGCAACCAGATTACGAGAACAACAAAAACATCGCATATAAAGACAAGCCAATTAGAATCACAACAGACTTCTCAGTATAAACCCTAATGGCCAGAATAGCTTGAAATGGAGTGTTTCAAGCCCTATGAGCAAATGTCTTCCAACTCAGATTAATTTACTGAGGCAGTACTTAAGTACTTAAGAATTTAATACTATACTTGACAGAATCAATGAATCAAACACAGCTAAAAACACAGAGGAAACTAGTGAGGTCAACGGATGAATAGCAGTGAAAAAATTAGAAAAATAAAAACCTACACCAACAGACAAAGAAGGGAATAATAACAAATAACCAATACATCTCAAAATATCTCTCTAACTGTTCAAACAAAAAACACAGACTGCAAGACTGGTTCAAAAAACAGAATCCAGCAGACTGTTGCGTTTAAGAAACTCATCTCATCCACAAAGATACTCATGGACTAAAAATTAAAGGATGGAAAATAACATTTCATGCACTAGAACCCTCAAAAAAGCAGAGGTAGAAATTCTATTATCATACATGGTGACCTTCAAAGTAAAATTGTTTAGAAGAGATAAAGAAGATCACTACATACTATTTAAGGAAACAAGCCAAGAAAAAGAGGTAACATTGTTAAAATATATGCCCTGAATACTGGACCAACTATCTTTATAAAACAAAACCTGCTAAAATTAAAAAATCAAATAAAACTCTAACACAATTATTTATAGTGGATTTTAACACCCAACTTTTGCAAAGATGCAGAAAAACTAAATGAAAAACCAATAAATTTCAGATCTGAACAACACCATTGAACATATGGACCTAATGGATATATGCAGAATATTCCACTCCTGTATAAGACAGCATACATTCTTTTCATCAGAACATGGTACTTTTCACAAAATAGATCATACACTAGTCCACAAAGCCTGCCTAAGTAAATATAAAAGAATTAAAATTGTCCCATACATATATCAGACTACTGTCCAATGAAAATAGAAATTGGCAAGAGAAAAAATTTCAGAAAAGGCAAGGCTACTAGAAATTAATAATATACTCCTAAACAACCAATGGATTACAGAAAAAATGGAAGAAATTTAAAAATGTCTGGAAGTTCATGAAGATTATTCTATAACTCTGGGACATTATGAAACCAGTTCTAAGAAGAAAATTCATCATAATCAATGCCCACATTAGGAAAACAGAGCTTGCTCAAATAGGCAACTTTAATTCCATTTTTTGTTGTGGTTTTTTTTGTTTTTTGTTTGTTTGTTTGTTTTGTTTTGTTTTTTCCAAGGATTCAACTCACGACTTCACGTTTAACAAGCAGACACTTACATCACTGAGCAAAACCCCCAACTCAAAGAGACAACTTTATAAGAAATCTTAAAATACTCATGAAACAACACAAACTAGCCCCAAACTGAAATTAAGGATGGAAATTATAAAGACAAGAACAGAATTCAATGAAATAGATACTAAAATGGTAGAAAAAATAAAAAGATCAATGACCTGAAAATCTTGTTATTTGAAAGAATAAGCCCCTATCTAGAGCAAGAGAAATCAGTGAAAGACTCACATCTATGCAATTAGAAATTAAAAAGGAGAAATCACAACAGATACTGTCAAAATCCAGGAGATAATAACTACTTTGAAAAATTATGTTCTAAAAATTAGTAAATTTTGGAGGAATGGACAGATTCCCAAACACATACAAACTACAAAAATAACCCAAGAAGACATTAAGTGACCTAATAAAAAGCAATAAAATTTGCACAGTAGTAAATAATTTACCAACTAAAGAAAGCTCAGGATCTGATGAGTTCATTGCCAAATTTTACAAAAAAAATCTTTAAAGAAATATTATCACCAACAGCTTCAAGATCTTCAAAGAAGTTGAAAGAGACGGAGTGCTCCTAAACTCATTTATGGAAGCCAGTATCACACTGACTCCAAAATCAGACAGATACCCAACCAGAAAACTGTAAGCCAATCTCTTTAATATACAGTTATAAAAATCCTGAAAAATGTATTAGCAAATAGAATGCAGTACATTATAAAAAGATCATACTCATGATTAAGTAGGTTTCATTCCAGAGCTGCAAGGATGGCACAACATATGTGAGTCAATGAATGTAATACATCATGTAAACAGAAGCAATGTTAAAAATCACATGATCATATCAATATATACAGAAAAAATTTTCAAGAAAATCCAATACCAGTACATGATAAAAACTAAAGAAAATAGGTACATAAAAGATCATACATTTATATGATAAAAGGTGTATATGACAAACCAATAGCCAGCATCACACTAAATGGAGAAAAACTGAAAGCATTCCATGTGAAATCAGTAACAAGACAAAGATATACACTATTATGTCTTCTGTTCAACATAGTTCTTAAACATTAACCAGAGCAACCAGGCAAGAGAAAGAAATAAAAAGATACATATAGTAAAGGAAGAATTCAAGTTATCATTATTTGTTGATAACATGATACTCCACATAGAAAACAAAAGAACTCCACCAAAAAACCCCCTCAGAATTAATAACAAACCCTCAGAATTAATAACAAACTTCAGCAGTGTAGCAGGATAAGAGAGCAATGCACAGAAATTATTAGCATTTGTATACACCAACAATGAATATAATTAGAAGGAAATTATGAAAACAATACCATTCACAGTAGCTTCAGGAAAAACAAAGTATCTAGGAACTAACTTAACTAAGAAAGTAAAAGACCTTTACAAAGAAAAACTACAGTATTCTGAAAAAAGGAGATTGAAGAGTACATCAGGAAATGGAAAGGTGTCTGCTGTTCCTGAGTAGGTAGAATCCATACTGTCAAAATGGCCATATTCCCAAAACTACTATACAGATTCAGTACACTCCCAAAATACAAACAACCTACTTTACAGATCTAGAAAAAAATCCTAAAATTTATATGGAACCCAAAGAGACACAGAGTAGCAAAGCATTTTTTATGGCAAAAAGCAAAGCAGAAAGCATAGCAATCCCTGATTTCAAGGTATACGACAAAGCAATAGTGATTTTAAAAAAATATGGTGGTACAGGCACAAAAACAGATACATAAGTTAGTGGAGCAGAACTTTGGATACAGAAACTTCTCCAGATATTTTTAGTTGTTTATTCTTTGACAAAAGTGCCAAAAGTATATTTTGGAAGAAATACAGCTAACAAGTGGTGCTGGGAAAACTGGTTAATTATAGGTGGGAGATTAAAACTGGACCTTTATATCTCACCATATTCTAAATTAAAATGAAAATGGATCAAAGATCTAAACACCCAAACACAAACATTAAACCATCCGTAAGATAAAATAGGTAAAATACTTGAAGACATAGCTTACAAGAAGATTTTCTAAGGAGAACCTCAACTGCACAAGAAATAACATGTCTCAACAAATATAAACTTTTGTACAGAAAGAAAATCAATCAGTAGAGTAAACAAAACTTACAAAATGGGAAAAAATTTTCCAGCTACTCCTCAGATGGAGGACTAATATCTAGAACATACAAATAACTCAAAAATATTAAACCACCTAAAATCAAAGATACAGTAAAGAAATGGGCAAGATAAATGAACAGATACTTCACAGAGGAAGAAATACAAATGATTAACAAATGTATGAAAAAAGACTAAACACCTCTGACCATTAGAGAAATGCAAATTAAAAAGCACTGATTCCACCTTACTCCAGAAAGAATGGCAATCATTAAGAAATCAAACAAAAAATGCCAGCAAGACTGAGATTGAAAAGGAACTGGTAGTTTCTGCTAGCCTGGGGCTTAGCTATCTGTGACATGACATCTGCCCAACTTGGTACCAGACCCAGAGAAACAACTTAGCTCTCCAAGAGTAACTTCTACATTCTCCTTCTCATCCCAGAAATAAACCTCCCACTCTCTTTTTGCCTGTGTACCAAGCCCTCTCCAACCCTAAGATTCCACAACAACCTAAGCACTCCACCTCCAGCCCCTAGTAAATCTGTCTCCTGTTTTATACAGGTAGATGCTCCTTCAAATCAGCTGTTAATATGTCATTTTGTCCACCTCCCAAACTCCTCCCCCAGCCAGAACTAATGAAAGTAACTTAACTTCTATATTCTCTTAGAGGCACTGAACCCCTATAAAGCTCTCCTGTACCCTTTTTAAAGAACTCTTCCTACTTTTTCTCCTTCTTATCTCTCCTGAGCCATTTCAGACTGAGTGCCAAAAATACTCACTAAGAAACCTCCATCACTGTTGGTGGGAATGTAAACTAGTACAACTTTTACAGAAATCAATGTGGAGATTTTGCAAAGAATTGAAATTAGAAATTCCATATGATTCAGTCGTTTCCCTGCTAAGTATCTTTCGCCAAGGAACTTACAACCTCATACTACAGTGATGCAAGTGTATCAATATTATAGCTAAATCCTGGAAACAACCTGCATACCAATCAACACGTAATTGGATTAAAATTGGTATCTATATATAATTGACTATTCTGCTGTAAAGAATGACAGATTTGAGATGTGTGTAACAAAATATAATGTTGGAAATCTCACAGAGACCAGCATCGCAGCCTGACTCTGTGGGACCCGAACCTCCGGGACCCGCAGAGTGTCCCAGGCTGTTTGGATTGAAAGCCTGTGCAGACCTGCATCTCAGCGTGACTGTTTGGGACTGGTAGGCCCGCCCTTCATCCGCAGGAAATTTCACAGAGACCAGCATCGTGGCCTGACTCTTTGGGACCAGGGACCTCCCGGACCCGCAGAGAGGTCTGGGCTGTTTGGATTGGGAATATCGTGGAAACTGGCATCTTGGCCAGGTCTGTATGGGACCGGGAACTTTGCAGAAACCAGCATTTTGGCCTGACTCTTTGGGACCTGTAGGCCGACCCTTAATTCGCAGGGAACCTCCTGGAGAACTGCCTGCGACAAAGCACGGTGGCCTTGCCTGCCTGAGATTCCACAGGCTCCGGGTTGACCACACCCAGCATTCCCCTTACAACTTAGGGAGCCAGGAGCCCACAGAGGGGAGTTAGGACCCTGTGAGGAAGCCAAGATCCTGTGGGGAGCCACTGCCCCTCCAGGAACTGAGGGTGCAAGAGGTAATTCATCACACATGCAGAGAAAGCTTTGGAACACCACTCAAAGCAAGGAAATATAGAAAAATGAAAAAGGAAAGACCAAAAGGCAGGATCAAAGCCCTAGCCCTCCCAAGAAAGCTTAGAAGCCATGTATATAGAAGAAAAAAGAAGCCATACACCTGAAATGTCTGAAATGATATCAAATGAAATAAATAAGCAATAAGGGAAAGCTATGGAGAAATTCAAATCAGAAATACTGCCCAGGTAAAAGAAGTATTGATAAAAATAGTGAAAGAAATAATGAACGCATCTAGTGAAAACACAGCTGAAAAATTAGAAGAACAAAGCAAACAGATAGAATCCCTCAAAGAAAAATATAAGAAATGAACAGAATGCATAAAGCAGATTCAAAGAGATATACAGGAAATCAAAAATTCTATTGAAAGCTGTAAAAACCACCTGTATGAAAGTGAAGATAGAATTTCAGGCCTCGAAGATAAGATTGCAGCCAGTGAGCAGGAAAGACAAGATCTTTTAAAAATAACAAAGAATCAGGAAATAACAATTCAACACCTGCACGATGATGCAAAGAAAAATAACATAAGATTAATAGGGATAAATGAAAAAGAAGGGGAGAACCCAAATGATATCAAGAGGATATTTACAGAAGTAATAGCTGAAAACTTCCCAAACATGAGAAGAGAAACAGACATCTGGATAAGTGAAGCATATAGAACTCCAAACAGCCATAACCAAAATAAAATTACACCCAGACACATAATAATCACCATCCCAGAAATCCAATATAAGAATAGAATACCAAAAACTGTTAGAGAGAAGAGAGATCACCTAAAAAGGAAAACCTATCAGAATCACGGCAGACTTCTCAACACAAACAATGAAATCAAGAAGAGCATGGAGTGAAGTCTTTCAGATCCTAAAGGAAAACCACTTCCAACCCAGACTGACATACCCTGCAAAACTGTCCTTCAAAATGGATGGTGAGAAATAAGATACTTCCATGACAAAGAACAGCTGAAGAACTTAATGAACACCAAACCAACCCTACAAAGAATACTGAAAGACATTCTAGATACACAAGGGATAAAACCACCAAGCAAGGCAGACAATTAAACAGAATGGAAAGCTAAAGGCACAACAGCAGAAAGATAACATGTCAAAAATAAACCAATATATAACAGTTACAACCATTAATGTTAATGGCCTCAACTCACCAATCAAAAGAAACAGACTGGCAGAATGTAACAAGAAACAACATCCAACCATATGCTGTCTACAAGAAACCCATCTAACCCAAAAGGACACGCATAGACTGAAAGTCAAGGGATGGAAAACAATACTTCATGCAACAGGAAACCAAAAAAAAGCAGGAGTAGCAATCCTGTTTGCAGACAATGTGAATTTCAAACCAAGAATGATCCAAAGAGATAAAGAAGGTCACTACATACTAGTTAGGGGAAAACTTCAAGAGGAAGAGATAACAATCTTAAATGTATATGCACCAA